>WBNO01005861.1:44965-91352 GCA_013400575.1 Peucedramus taeniatus | reverse complement strand
TGCCGCAGTGATGCCCGGGGGTGGCGAACCCGGCCGGCCGGCCCAGGTGGGCGGGGGGGGGCTGTGAGCAGCCCCCGGCCCCGGTGACTGCAACGGCACCCCCGGCATCTCTGCGCAGAGGGGACTGAAAGGCCACTTGAAGACACTGCGATGCCTCTGCTGGATTTGTTCCCACAGGGCAGAAGGTGGAAGGTTGATGCCTTCTCGAGCCGGAGACATGACTGTAGCCTTAGAGATGCCTCAGCAACTGGTTAGTTCTTCATCTATAAACCCACTTTTCTCTACCAAAGGCAATTAATTTTGTACTCATAAAAACCCAGCACTTAATATCTGAATTAGGATTATTGTCCAGAAGTAATAGGAGGGAGGAAACAATCTCAAAATTCATTTAAAGCCCACATGGTTTTCCCAGTGATTAGTTGGTACTGTGGGGTAGCCTTGTAACCCTTTTTTCCCCTCAGATCGATTGTCCCAAAAAATGCTTGTGACTTGTTAGACACACACTTCACAATCTTTGGTTGAAGACCAGTGGTTGTCCCAGTGCTTTAGCGTGACTACTGTTAAGTTTGGTTTGTGGTGTTAGTTTTAGTAGCCTTACTGCACAAAGGATTAAATGTTCAGGTAGTGGGGGCCTACAAAGTAAGTCGTTACCTCACTATCCATTCACTAAAAATCACTAATTCCTTTAACTAATATTTTATGTATTTTCTTGACTTTATTCACTGGAATCCTTGATTTGAACACCCAAAAGTATTTATTTATTTAAATCTCATACAATTTAAATTGAAAAGAACATTTTCCACTTCTGAATATGCATGGAAAATTTTGTTATATGCTGGTACATACATTGCATGCTGCACTTGAGACATATCTGCATTTGCAGCTACATAATCAATAAACATGGGGTTTTGTCCCATTAATCTAGAATCACATTCTGAGCTGTTTTAAACCAGTATGCCTCCACAAATTTAATGCCTGCCAGAAAATTTAAAACAGCTAAAACTTCAGCCTCTGAATTAAAAAAAAAAAGCTTCTTAGAAACTTCATTTTTTAAATTTTGTGTTCCTGAAAACTGACCGGTCAATAAAGCATTGTCAAATCTTTTGTTATAGAACAATGAATGTATCATTATAAGATAAGGCAGTGCAGTCCTTTATGTATTTGGTCTAAAAAATGCATAAGCAGCTAGAGAACAAAAAAGAAGGATCCTGAAATGATGCGTGTCTTTTAGATAATTATACAGAGAGATGTTAAAGCATATAAGAAGCCGGCTATAAATACAGCAGTAACATCTTATGAATAAAGCCTATTATAAAACCAGTAAATTCACATAATGTAATCAATATATCAGTGGTTACCATCTTAAGAAATTGAGATAACACGTTTCTAAACAGCCATGTACCTATGACAGCAAAATGAAACAAAAACTAAACCAGCTTACAATCAGTAAGAGGCATAATGTAGAATTATAACTGGCTCTTCTGTGTTATCTACGGAAGATAAAACAGCAAAGATTGTAAGGAGCAATAAAATCTTTGACAAAATCAAGGGTGAACACGGTGTATCATCTTCATCCACAAACAGGTGTTTATCAGTGTTTCATCACAGCTGTTTTAGTTGGAGTCATCTTATCTCTTAAAAGAAAGCAACTATATATCTTACAATGTAGAAAAGTAATATTTAACTGTCTTAGATTGCAATGCAAGATGTAAGTATTCTATCACCATCTATTAAAACCGGGTGGGGAAGTGCTCTTTATCTCCTCCACGACCCATCCTCCCTCTAGGAGATATCTGTTGTAAATGGGCCACTGAGTCTCACTGCATGACTGATAAAATTACATCATCCCATTGGGAGATGTTCTGCCCAAAGGGAGGAGCCGAGCATTCCTACCTGGATATAAGCTGAGATTTGGAACATCAGGTGGCTTTTTTTCACTAAATTCCCAGAAGAAGACCAGGCCCTTCTACATCACCACTGGACTTTCAGAGAAAAACTACACCCTTCTACAGGATCACTGCTTTAACAGAACCACATTTGTCACTCCAGGAGGACTGCAGCCACCATTTATTTGGACTGCTACCAACACCCTGACCTACAGGGTGTCAGGTCATATTCTAACTTTGTCTACTTTAGCAGTAAATTTTTTTTTGTGAGCTAATTATTTCAAAACTTTAATGAACTGCTGCAGATAAAATTCAAGCCTATAGGACTTAGTTAAGAACTTAAAATTAATTGCTGCAGATAATCCTGGGAGAAGAGGAGAGCTGCGGGCGCACCGGGGAGCCCTTGGAACTACTCAGTATGAAGAGGTACAAGGTGGTACCTGTACTTTCGGAAGCTGCCGTCCTCCAGGTAGAAGAACAACATCACGGCGTGGCAGGAGTGTGTGAACAATTCCCTGGCACAGTTGGAGCACCAGGCCATGCGCATCGAGAACCTGGAGCTCATTTCCCAGCACAGCTGCAATGCCTGGAGGTTGTACAACGAGCACATGGTTCATATGATAGAACAAGCCCAGAAAGAGCTTCAGAAATTGAGGAACAACATTCAAGATCTGAACTGGCAGAGGAAGAACATGCAGCTCACAGCTCTGGCTAAGCTGCGAGAGATGGAATCCACGTGGTTCTCTCTTGTCAGTAAAAATTATGAGATTGAACGAACTATTATGAAGCTGGAAAATGAAATTTCACAAATTAAGCAGCAGCATGGGGAAGCAAAGAAAGAGAACATCCAGGAAAACTTTCAGTGACTTAATCCTGACTCGTCTTAGTGCAGCATGTGTTAAAGACTACAAACCAGGCACTTTGGAGATGCTGTGTCTGTAGACACCTCTAGCTGTAGTTGTGTGAGGTAGTAAAAGAGTATTTCCATTGTTTCTTTTCTTCATGTTAAATTTGCATCGATCTTGTCTTCGGGGTCCCCACACGTTGGACTAAATCAGCCGAGAATCCATTTTCTTGCAGAAAGCCAATTCTTTATTCGCAAAGTTCATATTTGTAGGAAATATCAGAATGCCCTGTGTTAAACCTAATTGGTCAGCAGTACAGTGAAACTTAGTTCATTGGTCATTAACGGCTATTGTATATGTCTATCAAATTTTCTCTCTCTAGATATGTTTACATTTTTCCTTTGTGGGCTCTCATGGGACAAATCTTATTTACATAGGTGCATTTGCTTTTCCCCCTCAGAATAGATTGTTGTGTTAAATGAACTTCTCATTCTCAAAATAGCTTCACATGGGAACTTGGAAATTGCTTGTTAGCTGCACTTAGAAGAAGTGACAGGCCTGCTTTGGCAATTTTAGCAGAGTGAGGCCTGATTTCATAAGGCCTTTCTTTTATAATTCTTCTACCTATCTGTGACAGTTCAACATGCCTCACCTACAGTACATTTCACTGCCACGGCTGTTGTAAACCTTCTTCTGAGTCAGAGAATGACTTTATGACCCAGAATTCTGGTAGTGAGTACTATCCTAGTGATTTTCCCAATTAAGAGAGAATTGTGAGCTGGTATCAGAGCAGGGTGAGTCAGTTTGATATAAGGCAAAACTAAACTCATCTGTTACTACTGTACTAAGTCAGTATCCTCTTCCCTTCCAAAAGTCAGTGTTATGAAAACCTAGAATCATCTTGTGATGGGACCTCCTCTGAGAGTTCAGAAAGACTGCAGTGGAACATGGAATCAGTTCTCCTTATTCCCAAATGGTTCAAGCTACTGTACCAGCTCACTACCATGGGGTGCACAGTACCTTTGCAGGGTTTGGGAGCTGGCAGCAGCAAAGAGCTAAGAGACAGCAGGGTTTCTCTGCTTTATTCTGAGAAATCATTTTGTGTCTTGAGAGTACCAAAATGCAGGAGGTCTGACATTAAAACCACATGTGGTTCTCTGCATTTTTTTTTCTGAAAAACATCCCAAATCTGCCTGAACTGATTTTGAGTAACAAAATTTGGGTACCCTGTGCTCTGCAGAGAACATGGTGGAATCAGTCAACCACCTACTTGCTGTTAAAATTGTGTCAGAAAAAAAAAGGGGCCATAATTTGGGATTGGGTATATGGATGAGCTATGAGGGCATGATGAACTTGAGTTAGGCTGGTGGCAATCTGGGTTTGCTCTGGTATTTTGTCACCCTGACACAATTAGGAAGGGTTTAAGTGTGAGATTGTGGTAAGGCTAACGTCAAACACGGGGCAGAGAGTGGAGACTCGGTGACCAGCAGGCTGGGTGCATTGCCAGCCATGCCAGGGACCTCACTGTTGACTCTGGCAGCAGTTCCCTGCTGGGCAGGCAAAGGTTGCTGACTCAGGATTACAGCTGGGATCAGGGTTGAACTTTGGGTGAAGCACAACTGATGAGGCAGGTTTGAGGTAGTGTTCAGAAGATGTAAATCATTTCAGAGCACCCACTGATACAGCTGTAGAACAGAGGCTATTGATGAATTTTGTATAAAGGTTTGACCTTGCTTAGAGTGAAGTATTTGCACTATACAGTGTCTGAGGCAGCTGTTAAGGATCCTGGTAAGGGTTAAGGTGGGAATAACGGGGAATTTGTAACATTTGAAGTTGATGCACTCCTGTATTCTTGTCCTTGTTAATAGTCCATTTGATTTCATGGTCAAGAAAGTAATTGAAAAATCTAATCCATCTGGTTTCTAAATGACTTTGGGTTATATTTCCTGTTTGACCTGCTGGACATGAGACCCATTTGACCTTGGCTGATCATCTGGGAAGCAGCTCTGCAGAGAAGGACCTGGGGGTCCTTGTGGACAACAAGCTGTCCATTAGCCATCAGTGTGTCCTTGTGGCCAAGAAGGCCAATGGTATCTTGGGAGGGCATTAGGAAAAGCATTGCCAGCAGGTCAGGAAGGTGATCCTCTGCTCAGCCCTGGTGAAGGCTCACCTGGGGTACTGGGCTGAGGTCTGGGCTCCTTAGTATAAGAGAGACATGGAGCTCCTGGAGTGGGTCCAGTGGAGGGCTACAAAGATGGTTAAGGATCTGGAGGATCCAAATCTCTTTTTTGAGGAATGTATGAGGGAGCTGGGCCTGTTCAGCCAGAACAGGTTATGGCCAGAATCTTTGGGAAGAGTCTGTGCTGGGGATTCTGGTTAGAGGAGGAAGAAAATGCATGTGAACCATCTGCAGTAAGTGAATTGGGTAGGTGTGGAAACACAGGCAGAATGCAGGGAGCTTTGTATGAAATGCTGCCTGCTTCATTGGCCCCTTTATTTTGTAGTACCTTCCATGTCTTTCCCTCTGACCAACTTCCTTATATCTGTATGCAGAATACAAATCCAGATAGCTTTCCTGAAGTGAACAGAGCCACGCCACATTTGTTTTGGTTAAATATGAAATTAAAACTGGAAGGTTGTTTTCATGCAGTAAACTTGGTAGGAGCATAAGGGAGAAATGCAACTTAAAATAGCATTTGGGAAATATATATAGCAAAATGAACAAACAGTATGCAGTGAGTCATGTCCAGTGGTTCTTGCAGTAAAAGAGAGGATCTTCTCTGAGGAAACTAGCTGGGAATAACTTTTGTTTGTCTGAAGATGTAGCTACCTTCTGGGTACAGTGTTTTGGCAGTGGCCAGTGGATTCCTTTGTGGGTGCAGAGCGCTCTCTGGGCAGAGGTCATTGCAGGACTGGACCACAGGCAATCATGCACTGAGAGACCCTGCACAGGCTAGCAGAGAAATCTTCCAGCACAGTTAAGTAAAAAAATATTTAAAATCTGGCAACTGGAGAAGAAGAACCACCATTTTACTTGTGGCCAAGGGCACTGGAGGATGCCCAAGGCACATGACAAATGCCACTGTCCTGAGGGAATCTGTTACAACAGTTGTCCTCTTACCTGCTGCTATGCAGACGTATCTTACAAGCTGATGGCACAGCTGCCCTGAAGCAAAACTAACTGTACCAAGGCAGAAGCACAGGGCAGCTCTGCTCTTATGAGCTTTGAAACCATGAAGCCAGATAGAATTGGCCAGGCTGGGTGGCAGCAGTTTGGCCATCTCTATTAAATATAACACTCAACACACAGCAGAGAGAAGGGGCTCTGATGACACTATTTCAGCTTTGTTCTCATGGTAACCATTATGTCATCAGGATACCATGGTTACTATAATACTACTTATATTTCAAATGTTTAAAAAGGCAGAAGGAGGAAAAAAAAAAACTTTTCCCAAAGTTGAGAAGGAGATGTGTTTACTCAGAACCAAGTAGTCACAAGGAAGAATTAACCAGGAGTTATTAATACTTCCTGGAAAAGCCATTTTGAAACCATGAAGGATTGTTTTATTTAGTAATTACTACTTCTTACTGTCTCTGTTGCTGTCCCTATCACCATATGGTGCATGTCCTGGGGTTTCCCCTCTCAGCTTTGTCACCAGCAGCTATTTTGATAAATGCACACTGCAGAAGGTTAACAACATCAGAATCAAAACGCTGGGAGCATAATTTGTGCTTGAGTTATAAACCTCAATTTGCACAAAAGTCAGAAATAAAAAAATCCAGAAGTATAAGATTGGGACTGTGAGGTTATCTCATTTCAGAGGTTCAAGCTAAGCAAAGGAAGTCTTGGCTTGGATGCTTTCAAGATGCTGAAGCATATGGCTCAGAGGAAATCAGAATGGCAGCTTGCTATTCCTTGTTTGAGGACAAAAGGTATACTGATGGCAGGATGTTTTCAGGGGATCAGGCCTGCAGACCTCTATAGCTACAGCATGAGAGACCTTTGCTGCCGGAGAGAACAAGAGCTCTGACACTGTGGGAATGTATGATTTTGAAAATGGTCTGATAATGAGAAGTGAAAGAGCTTTAGATCATTGTATGTGTGGACCTGAAAAAGGGAACTAAAATAGACAATGCACATACTTCCAAAAGCAGCTGGTGTTTGTGGGACCTTTGGTATTAGGTAGCTGTTCAACTTAAGACTGTTTACAGAAATCACTGCGTGTCTATGCATTGTTGGTGTCAGGTCTTGGGAGTTTGAGACAGAATCCACAAATGCAGTGCATTTAAAATTTCAAAATCACTTTTTGGCACTCTTGAGAGTTTAGGACTGCTCATTTGGGCAAGGCTGATTTTGAAATGGTTATTAAAAATATTAAAAAAGTATTAGGTATTATGATGGGGAAATTCTAAAATCAAAATAATTTTGTTAACTTACGTAATTGCCTGATCTTATCACCTGTATTGTTTTTTCTCTTTCCCCTCATACTTGTTATCACTGATTAAAGTATCCTTTTCTAAACTGGAAAATAAATTTTTGAGGGTTGTAGTTTTCTGTGCCAACTGAGCAGGGTCATAACAAAGCAGGTGAGACTCTTGCAGAAGTGTGAAATTACAGGAGCTGGATTTTAGATGCAATCTGAATTGAGAAGTATAATATCTCACATATGTATTTTTATATGTGTATATACTCACAGCCATGAAAATTTGTTGTATTAGCCAACAAAAAAAAAGAACTAATGGCTGCTGTGTAAACTTAACTGTGAAGAAACCAATGAGATATACACAGTCAATTCAAAATGTTTCTCTTTAATACACGTTGAGCTTCCTGAAGCATTAAAGTACCTCAATTATCCTTAGATTGATTTCTTCTCTCTGCAGGATCCCTCCTGTCCATATCTAGCATTCAAAACATTGTGTAGATATTTCCTTCTTGCTGTTGCATATTGTACATACAAATAGTCAAATTATAAAAGTTTTGGTAAAACCAACAGCAATCACCAGCCAGACCTTCCTATACACAAAAATCCATAGTCCAGCTTCAGTGATTTTGGGAGAAAAAAGCACAAATCTGAAAGGAAGGGGTGATGCTATAGAGAATAGTCCTCTTAACTAAAAAAATTTCAATGCCAGCAAAAAGCTAGTGATGTTTCTAGCAAATTCCCTCTCTAGATTAAACAATCAGCTGCCCTTTCTTAATGTTCACTGTAGCTTAGCTCATTTTGTACATCTGTTGTAGTCTTGCAAATATTAGTAAACAAGCCTTTCACAGCATGCCTTGCTGCTAAGCAGCACTGACAGACACCTGAGATAGCTGGAGTGTCTATAGCTGAGTATGGATAAAGATTTTTACCTGTTTATATCTCTGATTTAATAGTCCTCTTGATCCAGAATCGAGAAAATTTATGTTCAAAATCATTCAAAACCACAAACAAGTACATTTGGTCCAAGAGTACCATACAAAAATGTTCCATAGAAAGTATCTTCTGACATGAAATAGTCTTACCAAGGTCAGAAATATTTAAAAATATGGGAATTCAGATAATTCGTTCATAAAGTGATAATTTTTGTGATGCTTCTTAATTTTTCCATGTGTCTGTGATGAATGTCCTTTGCTGCAGAAGTTCATTCATTGCCAGTATATAGCAGCAATTGTGGTTGTACATAGAGATGTAAAGGATGTATATGAATAATGTGGACCTTGAGGGATAGCAGGCTAAAATACTGAACTAGGGAAATCAAATTGATTTGATTGATATGATCAATACCCTGAGCAGAGATAATTTCAGTATTGTATTTCTATGAGATCACCACCATAGAAAATAACTCTTTGTGTTTTAATAGTATCTTGATGTCTTAAAAAACACCTTTAGTATATTGGTAAAATACAACATTTGTCTGTGGTTTAATTAGGTTTCAGGGCATATAACCAGCTAAAAATTTTAATTTATACATCATGGTAAGTAGCATAAAGACAAGATATATATCCCTTTGCTGAAAATAACTTGATTAAGAAACCAAGGACCTACATATTGTATGTAGTCATCAGAAGTTGGCATATGGTCTGCAAGACTGCTTTGTCTGGCACCTGAAGTTGTTGTCAAGCTTTTTCTTTGAATTCTTCTAGTTGGTATTTGTTCCCAGTCTTGTTGTCACTTAGCTCTACTGAACTGCCAGCAGCAGCGCCCTTTCTTTCTGCCTGTTGTGACAAAGCCAGTTCACCAGGCACTGCTCAGAAGCTACTCCAAGCTGTGACATATGGGAGCTTATGAATCATGTTTTCCCAATTGGAAAAGTATCAATAATCAACAATGACAATGAAAAAACTGAGTAAGAAGAGCCTTATTGCTATTGTCTAACAGCACTGTCTGCCATGCAGTTTATTACCTGTCTACATGCAACATACAAACGCTGGTAAAGTTTATCTACTGCAGAAAAATAGAATTTTAACTTTTTGTGTTAACCACATGAGAAAGAAACAAGCCATTCTCATTATCCAGTGCTTGGGAAAGCACACCAGTTGGTGTGTGTGATACACACAGTAGGAGTAGCTGACATGGGATCCATATGGCACTTGAGCATGGAATTCAGCAAGGGAAACTAAAAGGTCATTCAAACTTCAGCTGGAAAGAGCTTCATCTTAAGATAAAAAAGAAATTACTTACCTGTGGCCAACTGTTGTATCACAACATATAGTGATATAACATCTATAGCCTTCCCCTGCATCTTTATCCATACTCTGTAGTTTTATCTTCTTAAAATGAAGCAGGGGCGGACTCTCACAAGCCTGAGTAGGAGGAGGCAAGAGGTATTATTAAAGAAAGCAAGTGCACTTGCTGCAAGATTTGAGAATTGCTGGTTGTGCTGGTTCTGGCTGGGCTAGAGTTAATTTTCTTCACAGTAATTGGTGTGGGGCTGTGTGTCGGATTTATGCTGGAAACAGTGCTGGTAATACAGGGATGTTTTCATTATTGCTGAGCAGGGCTTGCACAGAGCCAAGGCTTTTTCTGCCTCTCAACCCCATCAGTGGGGAGGCTGGGAGAGCACAACAAGTTGGGATAGACACAGTCAGGACAGCTGACCCCAGCTGCCCAGAGGGACATTCCTCACCATATGGCACCAGGCTCAATTCTAAAGCTGGGCAAGAAGAAGGAATGGGGGAGACATTTGGAGTGATGGTGTTTGCCTTCCACAGTCACTGATATGTGTGATGGAGCCCAGCTGTGCTGGGCTTGGCTGAACACCTGCTTGCCCTTTGGAAGGGGGGAATACATTTTGCTTTACCTATAAAGCTGTCTTTATCTCAACCCATGAGTTTTCCCACTTTTACCATTCTGATTCTCTCCCCCATCCCACCGCAGAGGAAGTGAGGGAGTTACATTTCATCTTTTCATCTATTTCCTACATAAAATAACATCACCAGAACAAAGCCATAGCCAAGCTTGGAACAGCGAGCCCTGGTCATTATTGCCTATGGCAAAGTGCTGCTTTGTCAGGGAAATGGAGCTTGCTTAATTGAAAGTGGGCAGTTGAGAATGGTTTTGGTTTTACCTGGTTTGTTAATGCACACCTGATGGCTTGGAACTGTAGGAGAAAAGGGAGGGATTCATGTCAGCACTGTACCTCTTAACGATGGAAAGCTTCCCTCTGGCTGCAGTTGTCAAAGGGACAAGTTGCAGACTCTCTCTGGGGATGTAGCTTGACTTTCCTGTAGTGCCACCTGACTCTTATGAAGACTTAGATAGATGGCCAAGAGTGTATCACTGTGAATCACTGGGCTCTTGAGCTTCACCAGGGAGGGCCCCAGGCACTGGGACTTCACTGAGAGTGGAGTAGATGGGATATGAGGAGAGAAAAAGGCCTTAAAGCCGGAGGACACACACTCATTCCTGATCTGGAGGGTCATGATGGAACACTGTGTAATGAGACTGCAGTACTATTTTGTGTACTAGTGTCACTGAAGATTCAAATATATCAGCAATATATCAGCAAAATAATACATCAGAATATTAACTGAAGCAATAGGAAAATTCCTTCTAAACTGAAATGATAGGTAAAAACTATAAAGTACTTACGTTTCTTTCTTGAATTCTTCAGCCCTCATTTTACTTTGAACTTTTAAAATTTATTTAAATGGTATGGCTGTGGACAAAGCTGCCTTACTGCCTCCTTAACCTCTTGCTCCAGACCTAACTTCAGAGGGACTATTCTGAGCTCATACCTGCATATATTTGAGTTTGAATACAAAACAAACATGCTCAAAGGTCACACCTGTCCATGCCCTGTAAACCAGGGCAATTCCTTTTGAAACTGATGCAAGATATGTCTATGTATATCCAGAACTGACTAAGTCTTAAAAGGCCTCAAGTTTGATTTTTCTATTTCTTTGTTCTTCATGTGAATGCCTAGAGCTGTTTGAATGCAAATATTGGAACTATTGGAACAGTTCAACAACTAGGAAGCAAAAGAGTTAAGAATAAGTTCCTGTTCATTTGCCAAAGTACCAACTGAAAGTTCTCTTCCAGTTTCCATTGCAATGTGATGGTGAGAGACTTGCCTAAAGCAGCACTGAGGCATGACTAGACCTGTATTCCAAACTCAATTCTAGCTGAGATCAATTTTGCTTGTTAAATTTACAGTATTTTAATCCCTTCATTTAAATGTCAATTCTGTGGACATTAATTCTTTCACCGAGTGGAAGTCCAGTCTATATTTATTGATAAAATGCCCCTGAGAGCAGGAGAGAAACAAAAGGGTGACCTTCGGCTCAATTTAATGTTACCAGGACTCAAGTGACCTGGTGTCTCTCCTGTTGATTCAGAGCAGTGACACACCTCACTAATATATTGCAAACACACACAAAAGTAACACAGGAGATGCTGTTGCTTGTGTTGTTACTGACTTCCTATTTCCAACTTAAGAATATGTTAGTAAAGAGTGTTACACAAACTGTTGATGCTGTTTTAACAAGAAATGTAGTACAATGCATTGTAGGAGTATAGAGTGATATAATTTTCCTCTGTGGATTGCAGAAGGTAGTTTTCTAAGTGTTTGGATTACACAGACTACATATGATTAGCCTAGCTGTTACTAATTGCTGGTGTTCTAATGCCCACCTTCTCCTCTTATATGGTTTTATCATGGCTGGCATCATTATTTAGTCATTGCAGCAGTGGACAAAGAGTCAAAATTCTTGGCTCCTGAGAGTAATTTGGGTGATTTGCTAGGTTTTTGTGTCCTTGAATCAGTCAGAACTCAGTTGCTCTGTGCCTCCATCCCTCCATCGAAAAGTAGAAGTAATCTGGAGGTTCATATATTTATGCCTAGGATTCTTTCTCACTCTGCAGTTAAAGAAAACAAATTTAATATTTTGTCCCGTGTGAAAATCTGGTATTTGAAAATTTGTGTTTATTTGGAATTGGGCGAAGTTTTTCCCTCTTCACCACAAATCAATTAATGCAAAACCAGCACACATGGTAATACTGATATGCTTTCCTTTCTGTGGGTTGAAAAGTTACAATAAGTACTGATTAGGAATTGGAGGCCTCAGATATTTCTGTTGTCCTAAAGTGAATTGGCTGTATTATGTTTCCTGAACTTTGTTTTTTTTGTTTTAATTCAGTTTGACTTAAATCTGTTTTTGGCTTATCTCTGTGTCACCTGAGTAATTAGTGATTGTCATGCCAACCCACTGGGTCTCCCTAAATTGCCTAAGGCCAGGTGGGTCCCAGGGCACACTGTTGGTTGCCCTGCCTTGTGCCCATTCAGAATTATCAGGAAAACTCAGCTAGGATTGAATGGAAAAAACACAAGGCAGTGGTACTGAAGTTCACAGGCACAAATTAGCATTGATGTGACTCAGAACCATTCCAGTTTGGCTCAAAAACATGAAGCTTATTGGTGAGAAGGAGCTCACCAGGGCTCTTGGCATGAGGAGACTGAAGCCATCTCTTCATTGACCACATTCATGACAATGGTGTCAGGGAGAAATCCAACAGAACATGTGGCAGGACAAATAGGAGAATGCAAGGTATACCAGAACACTGCTAATAAAAGTTTGGAAACCTGGGTGGGGTGAAATGGTTGTGCCTTGTGAGGAAAAAAATAGTTAACACAGAATTTCAGAATCCTGTGATTGTGTCACAGGTCAAGTGGCTCATGATCACTGAAGATAGACTATGTTTTTATCTGGAAAATACCTTTCAAGAGCAAAGTCAATTACTTTAGCAAACTGCCCCCATCCCTAGGGCCATTTGGTCATCAGTTTAGAGATGTTTAAATAGGTCTAATAAGAGTAAATTCGGTGAACCTTCATGCTGTCCAAATATTTTTCAACATATCAAATGCAGAGACTTTTCAAAAAGCTTGCTTAGAGATACCAGAACTACAGAAACCAACCTGGAACTTCTAGAAAACTAACATCTAAGGAAAATATGACCTAGGACATGATTTTTGAAAAAAATAATATTTTCTTACAGTACAAGGCTAGTTTTTGGCTGCCACTTCAACTTCTTTGCAGGAAAGCAAAGAATTGCAGCAGGAATGGCTGCCATTTCATGGGGATATGTAAAAGTTGGTTCTCAATTCCTACTTCCTGTCTGAGTGGGCTGTAATTCTGTGTCCTGAGGCACTCTGAGCTCTCAGCTACCCCTCCAATGGGGTGCTCTAAACCTCCTGGTTTGTTCTGCCTGCATCTAAATGTCACCTCTGGCTCTGAAAGCCACTTAGGGTACTTCTGGAATGCTCTCTCCAGGCAGCTGTCACCTCCTGGAAGAAAACAACAGCTTTCAGTAAATGGCACTGAATGATTAGAAAGGACTCAGAAGGAGAGGGAGGGGGGAAGGAATTTGCCAATATTTTTTTGTTGGTTTGGTTATTGGTTTTTGTTGATGTTGTTTTTTATCCCAGTGGCATTAAAGTTGGATGGTTGCATCCTGTGTTTGAATGCTGCTGTACTGGATCAGAGCAGAGACTGAGAAGTTGCTATATTTTATCCCTGGTATGTTTAGGAGCATGAGCAAGAGAGAGACAGTAGGGGATTTTTATATGGAGTTATTGATATGTGCAACCAGCAATGGGCAAATTACATCCAGGTCAGAAATTTTGAGAAGCTCTTTGTCATCAAGAAAAATTAGTGTTTACTTTTTTTAAAATTTGCATAGATAAACCTGGATGTTCTTGGGACCTGCTCTGTTATGGTCAGACTGCTTGACCTGGGTGCTTCCGCCACATGTTTTTGCAGAATTCCCCAATCTGTTGTGACTGGAGGAGTTGGAAAATTCTAGGATATTTAGAAATATGGCTGCTTCTTAATGCATGTGTTTTTTTTCACTCCAGAGGCCTGGATATTATCTCTCTCTTTCCTATTACTCTCTTGGTTTTGATGTAGGTTCTAAGCAGGGGTTACTGCTGTGTGGGTCTACTGGTTTTGTCTTTCTGTTATACTGTGCTTTAAATAATCATCAGGAGTGCCTAGAGCACAGGATGGGCACCTTTCCCATCTGGTTTTATAAGCATAAATAAATACTTATTGAAGAGACAGCTGTGGCAGTTCTCCCTCTTCTCTGATAGATCTCTCTTCAAAGCTGTGGATCAAAAGAGCAGTGCAAATATTCAGCAGCAGGGACCCTTACTCTTGAGGACTGGCACAGAAGAGTCATATGTGAACTTCTAAGCCTGCATAAGTAACCTTCCAAAATGCAGGTTGAAAAAATAATAAACACACTTATCTTGCCAGCAGGGAAAGAAAGAGTCTCCTGTCACTCAGAGCAACTCTCAGAGGCATTGCAGTCATGTGTGGAAGCTGAAGGAAGCCTGTGTGAGGCCCTCTGCCTTCAGAAACGTGACAGAAATTCAAGTCTGCTTTCACTGAGACACCAAAAATGACACTGTGAGGGACTCAAGAGATCCAGATTAAAATTCCTTCTCTGACACAGACCTTTGGAGTGTATGAGCAAATTACCATGTCCCTCAGATCCTTCTGGTAAGAAGAAAGGATGATAATATTTTTTCTCTGTCTTGTATCAGATCCAGACTGAGGCCATTTCTCACAAAATAGATGTATTGGAACCCAAGCCCTCTTGGGGCAGCTAAACAAGAAATACAGAAGTAAAAATAGACGTAAGTACGTAACTAAATGATTTCTGATTCCTTGAAATTAATGTGGGATGTGCTGTTTTTGCTTTTATACACTAAATAAGTAAAATTTATTGTTTTATGAAGACAGGTAAGCTTTTATTGGACAGTATAAAACTTACTTGGGAGAAATGCAAGTAAAAAGCCTTGACTGTAGACAATTATTTTCCTCATATAAAACCAATGACACAACAGAGAATTTTATAACTGCATATACTCACAAAACAGCTCAAAACCAGCTCATCCACTATCCAACCTCTAAGCCTAGTGGCAGATCAGTAAGGGAAATTTTCAGAAATGCCTAAACCTTACTCTTGTGCTCTAAATGTTGTTGGTTTTGTTTTCAAATCTCATTTCAGCCTGTCTTTGGATGTCAAAGGTTGATGTAACAAGACATCTGCTGCTGTCCTGAAACTACATCTCTGGTTGGTAAAATTAATTTTGTTTCCATAAAGTTGGTTACTAAAACTGGTATTTTACAGTAAAGAATGTATCTCCTCCCTACCCAGTACTCATCACTGACTTGGACTAAACAAACTAGGTCCTTTGCTGTCTGGCTGTCCATCTGTAAAGGGCATTCCTTGAAAACCGGTAATCTGTTTATGCAGGATTTTGTAGCAACATAAATTAATGTGTGAGGCAGTACAGAAAAACAGATAAGCAGGCTGGTGTTTTAAGTGTGGAATCCCACGCTGAGTAAAGGGTTGTTTCCTATCCTGAACGACTGAGGAAAGGGGAGGGCAAAGGAAACTGCAGTAACTCCACAGCTCCATAGATGCCACCAGCTTTTCACTCCAGCCTTCCCCAGACATTTTGGTTTGTAACTATTTCCCTCCAGCCATTTATTCTGTAGCCCCAGAGGGACTGTGTTTTGGAGGATGAAATACTGCAGAGTGCAAATTAAAAGTTGCCAGCAGTGACCTGTGCCTGGACAGGAGATACAAAAGGGAAAATGTAAACAGTAACCCAGTACTTTGTCAATTACATCTTAAGCAAATATACTTACTTAACAAGAGTCTTACAACAATGTGAACTTCTTTTTTAGATATTGAAAGCTAAATAATGGTGGAATTTCCTGAGCTTTGTCTAAAATGATTTATGAAGGTTATTTGCAACATTTTGCCTCCTTCTGGAATTCTCACATAAAAATCCAAACCACGTAATTTCCGTTCACATAACACCTACAGCAATCATGCACTGTTCTTTTGGGGCTGGGAACTTGTCTACAAAATGGTAAGGGCAGCTCCAAAAGGGAAAAAAAAATAGTACAGAAGGAAAAAGACCCCCTTACATCCCCTCAGAGAATAGCTTAGGTGCCAGTTTCAGATAAGGAGACAAAGGTGTGACAGAAGCCTGGTATGACAGCAAGGGGCTCTGGCAGCATGGCTAGAGCTTGGCCATGGCTCCTGGGGGCCAGCCCTGGCCAAACAGACCATGGCCCAAAAGTGTACACTCACCAGCCCCAGACACGTACTCTGACACAGGCTTCACTCAGTCCCTCACAAGATTTATTTTCAAGACTGCCCCAAAGAGTGGTATTTTCCTGGGCTGAAGTTTAAATCAGGCCCAGGAGGCAGGATGGAGAGATCAGAGAGTGAGGTTAGGAGAGGGGCAGGTTCTGGCAGGAGGCAGTAGGGTCTGGCTGCTGGGATCCTTGGGCCAGAGGTCTGTCCAAGAGATCACACAGCTGGCTAGCCCATAGTCATGCACCTAGGGGGGATGCAGAGCTGGACAATGCTTTTCTCTTGGATTTTGAAGAAATTTCTCAGGGTAGTGGGGAGAAATACTAAAAACCAACACATGCTTTCTTCAGGATTTCCATTTTTTTAACTTGTATCTTAATATATTTAAAAGCTTTGTTAGTAAGTGATCCTCAAGAATTTGAAAATACATATTAGCTCAGCTGGTAGTGATACTGCAACACTCCACTGTTAATAAGTAATCAGCATTTTTCATACAATGCCTTTCACCTTTGGATGGAGGCCCATTCCCTAATTTGATATACAAGGCTATACTTCAGTGCAAGATCACCACCAGTGCTATTGCTGTGAATTTACATTGGTGTAATAGCAAGTAGAATTTGTTCCTAAAAGAGAAGCAGTGAAAAATGAACATATACTATAATTTCCCAAGTGGTAGATTTTCATATTATTTATGTTCATTCAGGATTTGAATCTCGGAGATTGAATTAATTTCAGATCTCCTACCACCTGACCCAAAACAAAAACCAAACAGCTGTGTTTGTAACTGCTTGGTAATATATTTTTCCAGGAAAACACAGCTTAATCTGGGCTCTGCTGAAATAGCTGTCTGTTGTTTGTGCTTTACAAAGCACACCAGTAAATGAAAAGAGAATGAGTATCCACCTACCCCAGAAAATGCACCTTTTAATTTTGGTGCAGTGCAACTAAAAATGGGTGTGGAACAAAGTTTTTAAATCCTGTTCAATGTAAAGAAAGGAAATGGTAAAACTAGGAGAGTACTGTGAGGAAGTACCTAGTTTAGTTTATTGTTTGAAGCAGGAAAAACCACACTGTTCAAGAAAAAGGGCAATGACCCAAGAGACTGCAAATGTGCAGGCAGAAGTAGAAATTCTGAGAACAGAAGAGTGCTCTTTCTGCAGCACTCTGTAAAATAGGGACCAAAAGTACTCTCATTCACATATCGACCACAGCACATGATTTAATCCCTAAATGACATTGATTACGGATCTTTGTCTGATCCCAAAATTTGAAAAAAAAACCTTGGGACCCAAAGCTATGGCTTTGGAAGGAGTCAGCTTTTTCTGAACATCAGTACTGGCAGGCTGGGTCCTGTGGGGGCAGAGAGAAATGTTTTGGCCTGCTCTAGTGCAGTCAGACCTATGGGGATTTGGGTTTCTCTTCCTGGGAGTAGTAAAAAAGCTGTCTTTCATGCTGCACTCTGAAGGCGAGAGGCAGCTGAGATCCCAAATGGCTTCAGTTGTTTTACATGAGGGGCTGAGTGTCATGGTGACAGGAAGTAGAGCTTGTGGATGGACAGACACAAAGTGCTGTGTTCTCCTGCATGCAGCTCAGTAAGGTGTCTTGGGACTGCTCTGGATCATTCCTTTCTGAACTTCTTTTTCTATATGCAGTGATGCTTGGAAATGGAGATGGGCATGTGTGAATGGGAAATTCACAAATATTCACATCCGTCTATATAATCAAATAGCAGAAGAAAAGAAGTTTTTAATCTCTTTTATTTCAAGAAACAGAGTTCTGGTCTATTCTTTTCATGCAACTTCCTAATGAGCAGACAATAAGACAGTTACATATTTTTGTAATGAATAGATTATGTGGTTGAAAAAGGAAGCATTATTTCAATTTGTTATGCCAGTTGTGAATTATAATGCAGTTTTAATAGAAGAAAAGGGAAATCTACATGAATATCCACTGCATTATTCAAGATGAGATGCCTTGCAGTGAATACTGAATGAATAATAATGAAACAACAAGAATAAAATGTCACAGTTTAGAGATATTATATCTTACCTCTTCCATGCACTAGACCATCAGGATTAATTGAACCAGTGCAAAATGTTATGGCTGGTGGCATGTTCATTGTTGCTAAAAGGAAATTAAAGTGTAGGCACAATTTAGCTCATTTATCAAAAGCAGAACTTTTTACAAACTCAGCTGATGAAGTTTCCTGAATCAGTTTTTCCAGCCAGTTACAGAAGCATGGACCCATCTTTGTTGGGTATTTTTGTACCACAATTCATTAAAGGCAAATATATGTGAGGACACATAGACAAATATTTTCAAACTGTATTAGTTGTTTGGAGATAATTATATGTCTTTTTGATATTAAATGGTTTTTAACTACCTCAAAGGCTTTGCCTTCTGGAAGAGCTGATGTGCAAACTGATCTTTAATGTTGCTATTATATATTTTGAACTTTCAAAATTGTACTTTATTGCAGAGAGAGACAAATTCTACCTCAACAACTTTGTCCATCTCCTTAAATTTGTCTGGAATCTTAAGTGGTATTAACGAGCAGAAATGCAATAGTAAAACAGATGAGTTGGGGTCGCTGATTTTGCCTGTAAATTAAGCTTTCTCCTGCTTATCCAAAATCACAACACAGAGCAAAGGTACTCATTCCAAAATGAGGACCTATCCAGGAGGATAGTTCATTTCTATTATAACCAGTTTAGATGAGCTAATGTGAATATCAAATTATATGATTATACCAGTAGATGAGTTATGAAAAAATGAACTTTGAATCCTGCATTGTGAGTACACCAGAAGTTTGGTCCATGCACCCACTTGGGAAACAATGCAGGGCCCAGTTCTCCTCTTATATACTCTGGAATGCTACAGATTAATACAATTCAGATTGAATAGTATGTGTTCTAATCACAGACCTTAGACTGCTGTCCTCACAATGAGCTTTGTGTGTCTCCCTAAAACACAGCCTGCACAAAGCAGGCATCCAGTTTGGGCTCAGAAACAGAATTTGCTGCTTCCCCTGCTGGTCTGTTCCAGTGGTTAGTCGCTCTCACACTTAAAAACGTGTTACTTATTTCCCATCTGGCATCCAGATATGGGAATGTATGTTAGAATAGCTCTGCTGACTTTAATCTGCTACTTCTCATGAGAGGAGAAACAGGCTTCAGGTCTGTTTGCTCCTGATGCTGACTTGGAGAGCCCATCAGTGCTGCAGGTCTGAGTGCTTGGTGCCAGCTACTCCAGCAAGCTGGGAAAGTTCCTTACTGTCTTATTACTTTCTTCTGCTTGTTCCACTAAATGAGCTTTTGTTCACTAAGTCAGCCCTTACATGACTTTCTACCCACTCCTTTTCCCCCCTTTCTCCCCCAGTGGGGGATTGTTGCAAAGTGCAGAGGTGCACGGTGCCTGCCATTTCCACAAGCAGGGCAGGAGTTCATTCTGCCCATGCACGAGTTATTCTGACTCTTTGAAACACACGTGCGTGTGCACACAAAGTCACGAGCAAACCCACTCAGTCTGTCTCAGAAATTCCTGCTGAAAGCTGACAGTTATCCCACACCGACGTGAGCTCCCTTTTGGTCTTTTAAAGGTCAAACTACCCTGTTGCAGAGTATCAGAAAGTCAGTGCATGACAAATCAGGCAGTTGCTAGAGAGTGATAAAATTTTCGGTTTTGGATCAATAGTGGTCTATGACAGTGTCTAGGTAACAATTTTAACACTTTTACTACAACAAGATTTTGTAATGTCGCAGCTAATCTTGTAATGATATCGCCATCTGCTGCCTGCTGCATCGTATACCAAGCTGCAGGAAACGCAGCGTTACTATGACAATTTCTGTAGCAGATGCTGTGGGCTCCATATAAAATATTTGGCTCAAATCGCTTCTTGTGAGGTGGGCAGGACGGGCACAGCTGATACCAAAATGCTGGAGCCTGGGTGTGTGGTGATTTTGGAATGTGGTGGTTGCCACCAAAGCACCATTTGTGAAGCCGGTATAATCCTGTAGTTTACTGCAGGGTGTGTCTGCTGGGGGACACTGAGATGGTGGCTGTGTCCCCTGTTAGCACCGTGCTGCAAGTTGGTGTTCTGGCAATACCTTTTCACCTTTTCATCCCAGTGTCCAAGAAAACTCCTCCTTTTTTTTGAATACTCTTCAAAGGCAGAAGAGTTCCTTTTAATTTCTATGGCTTTGGTGTTGGAGGGACATTGAATCACTTATCAAGAGCCAGTTTCTGCTTCACTTTAAGTGAGAAGTCTCACAAGGTTCCAGAGCTAGGATTTATCCTTTGCTATATTGCACACATAATGAGGGCTGCAGCAGATAGACCAGGCAAATGACACCTAGAGATCTGGTTTTATTCTATAATTTTAGTTCATAGTTTAGGATCACCTCCTTGTAGGTTCAATCCAGAGAAGATTCAATTTCTGTGCCCTAATATGCTGCAAGTCCCTCATCTACACCAACTTGGCTGAAGGGGTCTGTGCTGCTGTGACAGGCAATTCTATTCCTTCCGAGTCAAATGAGTCCTGGAATGGCCTCTTCCTCACATCCTCTCTGCACATTGTCTTGGAGGGAGTACTTTTGGACAACGCTGGGACACCATCCCGTGCTGTGCTGAGCTACAGAGTTTCACAATTGCCTCACTGTGCAGAAGGGAACCGGGAACTTGGCCACAACCATTTCCTAAGCTCCTTATACTGTGCTGTGGTTTGCAAGAGCTTTTGTGTCCTCGGCCAAGCAGAGGTGCCAGCTCACCCTTCCACCCTAAAATGGAGGCTTTGGGCAGGAGAAATATTCCTCTGTGGGCTGTTGCATGAGGCCATACGATGTCATGAGAAGGGTGAGCAGGGCAGTGGGGTGGGCTAGCTGTGAGCAGCAGGAGAAGGTGCAGCAGCCAGGAAGCCTGGAAGAGCAAAAAGTCCTGGAGTGCTATAACTTTTTCTAGCGGTTTTCCTCTGCCAGGGAAGAATGGGTCAAATCAAGATACAGAAGGAAGAAGGTTGAACAGAGCAGTGGGGGCTAGAGGAGAGAGTTTAAGTTGGGGCAGATGGCAAGCTCAGGGGCCACTTCAGAGAGGATCTGCTCCTAAAAACAGTGCTTGGTTCTTCACATCCTTCATTCCTCTTTCTGTCACAGAGTATGGGGAAGGGGAGTAGCACAATCTGCCCCTACCAAGACCTTCCCAGAATCTCTGTTGCCTGGCTTTCATACCAGCCATGGACTGTCCATGGATGCTGGCAGACCTTACTTCCAGATTCTGACTGTTATGTTCCTAACAATTTCTCTTCTCTTCCCATTCCCCAGCATATTCCATATAGAGGAACTGCACTCCTGGGTGTGCACTGTGCTGGGTGTGCAGGTACACTCTTACCTGTATATGTGCCCTCTCCAAATATTAAGATAAGGTGAGGAGTCACCCTTGGATTCACCCCTGATCATTTCTTTGTGCTTTATCCTGGGGAGATGTCCCTGCTCAGCACTTCTGCATTTCTTCCAGTGTTCATTCTTTAGCACTCCATAGGCAACTCTGTCCTACCTGACAGGGCCTGTATTTATTCTGTTTGACATCTCTAGCCAGTTATGGCACTAAGAATCAATGGCCCTATCTGCTCCCCAGCCCTGAATTTTTGATGTATTAAGTACTTGCAGAATTGATTGACTTTGGAGCTGCTGTGGTTCAGGAGTTTGGCCACCAGTCTTCCAACAAACAGACCAACACATCCAGCCAAACTTGAGCTTACATTCATCAGCCAAGTGAAAGGAATTAGGCATATTGACAGCAGATGAGAATCTGGCCCTAAAATATCCGTAAGACAATGGAAAGCACAGAAAGTTTTCATAGATATTCCATTTAATGTTTTGTAAACTTCCCTGCTATGTTGCTAGGGGGATTTTAATACATCAACATGTTTAAAATAGATCTCAAACAGTGAGATGTTTGTAACTGGTAATTCTCCCTCCACCCTGAACTTCCTTATTGTTCCTGGCACTATTTCATCTCCCTCTTGTCTATAAAAGACCCTCTTGCTGATCCACTTCCCACCCCTGTAGCAGCACTAGGAGCTGCACAAGGAATCCTTGTCTTAATGCACTTGGATGCTGACATTGCATTTTCAACTAGCCAGGCTTCATCTGGAGAGTGAAGTTCTTGCATTTCCTGATGTGAGTCAGTTGTGAGGAAAGTGTTTAACCTTTTTGTCAAAGGTTAAACATATAAAAGGGGAATGTGGAGCTCTTGTATTCCTGTTGTTGCTACATTAAAGAGAGCAGCTTTCATGGCTGAGCAAAATCTTACTTTTTTAGGGGGGATGTTTCTTTCTATATCCAATTCAAAGCTGCAGTTTACTGCATTTGTTAAGGAAAGTGTATGTTTAAACAGGACTATAGGAAAGGCTCATTCATTGACTGTTTCCATTGCTTTTTTTCATTTTGCTAGTCCTCTCTGCCTTTCTCAAAGGATTTGAAGAGACTTGGACAGACATTTGCATGAAGTGAGCCAATTAGAATTTTTCAAAATGGTCCATTTGTGTAAAATATAAAGATCTTCAAAGCAAAATAAAGAGCAAGCAGTCTTTATCTTGATAGCAAAAGAATTTGTCACTTCTCTTTTTTATTGACACCATATTATTTTAATCCGTCTTTCTCCACTGCTTGGCTGAGCATACTGGTTTCTTACCTGTAATTACCAAGACTGATGACTTAGCTATGTTACCTACAATCACATGCGTCTTTTCCCTGACTAAATACTTAATGGCATGCTCTTGTTATGATCCAGAATACTCTGTCAAAGAGCTTATTCCAGTTTTGCTCTGTGTGTTCATTGCTTCTGCCCTTTGTGAAGCATATTTTGGTTGAGAGGTAATTCCCCAGGTGACCTGCTGGTTCTGCACCAATTGCCCCACTGATAATTTGTTGGTTGACTTTATGGTTGGGTCTGAAATACCTGAATGGAATCAACTGACAATGATTATCCAATAATTCTGAGAAAGCCAGGAACAGACTGAAGATTTGCTCTTGAATCTCTGTTGCTCAAGGCCTCCATTCTAGCTGATTATTAGAACGCTCTTCTCTGCTCTGGGTTCTTCTGCAGCTCTCTAGGATTGTGTCAAAAGCTCCACACAACAGTTTTTCTGGCCCAGAAGGATACAGTCTTGAAAGGGAAAAGAGTATAAACAAAAGATAAAGGATAAAGAAAAATTAGAAACGTCATTCCCAAGGGAGGTTTCTCAACAATCTGTTAACTTTGCATTGATGAGTTCATAACTGCTTCCAAAAAATGTCACAAACTCTTAGCAGAGCAGCTTGAACCTCTGCTGATGAATTGAAGGAAATTTGTTCTAAAGAAAATACATCACATGAAGTTAACTCACAATACAGGATCAGCCAAAACTAACACCACGGAACAGGAATTCCTTCATTTTAACAACACCATAATCTCATTGCAGGCTGAGCAGTAACAGTAGAAACTGCACATGTAACACCCTCCCTTACAGTTAAAATTTGGCAGTAGTGACTTAAAAAAAAAAATCCTAAAACCAACCTCAATCTTCAGCCTGGATGCATTTGTTTCATTAGGAGGATTTATGAGTTAACTACTTACAAAATCCAATCAACGTAGTGTTAGGGTTCCTATGTTTTATTCCATGAGTATATGTAATGTGTTATTCAAAATATACTGCAGAACAGTTCAAAGCTGGCACTGTGAGTACTGCATGAACTGTGGAGGAGGGCTGATTTTCCACTGCTCTGTTATGTGCTTCATCACTGTAGTTCTGTCTTCTCCTGCAAGACCAACTCGATCTGACTGTGCTTTTCCTAATTCCATCTCCTCCATTGAAAAGACAAAAGTAACCACTGTGAATCATGCTGTCAAAAACCCAGGCACTACCTTCCATGGTTCTTCATTTACATTGCAATTAAGTGCCTTTTGGTTCCAAAAACGAATTCCTTGCAAAGCTGGGGTGAAAGAGCTCTGTGTGAGGACTGCCCTGGCTCCAGAATTGGTGGTAATACAATGTTAAGGCAGACATAGCATAGAGTAGCTTCATGGTCACTGCCACAGCTCCTGGACTGCAGTTTGTAGCTGTGACCTCCCCTGTCCCTGAAGGACTGTGAGAAACAGATGTGGTTGCAGGTCAGTAAGACAAACACAGACCTGTCTCCTTGGGCACACAACAGCTCCTGCTGTTTGCCTTCCAAGGAAGGAATCTCTGCAGCAACATGTGCAATTCCTGCATATAGCTTCTCTGGACCTCCCACACCATCCAAGCTCTGAGCCTCTAGTGGAAGCATAGTATTCTTTCTGTTGGAAGGGCCCTTCAAGAGCGTCTTGTTCCAACCCCCCTGCCATGGGTAGGGACACCTCCCACTAGACCAGGCTGCTCAGAGCTCCATCCAGGCTGGCCTTGAACACTGCCAGGGATGGGGGTTATATACCAGTAACCCAGGAATATCCCTGGGCTGGGATTTGTTCCATCTGACTGAATGTGTGAGTTAGGAGTGCAGTAACACCAGGCACTGCATATTAATGGTTCAAGATGTTATGGAGATCTTGTACAGCAAAGATGCTGTGATATTAGCAGATCTTTTGGGCAAGGAGGAGCAGGAACAAGTTGCTTATTTGAACAGGGGTATTTTCTCACTTTCTTCCTCCCTACTCAGATCTCTGCCCAATCAGATTCTCAGATATTGGACAAAGAACCCACCAAAACAGAAACAAAACAACTAAAAAGGTTTCCAAAGGCTTTTCTGATTTATAGAAACCTGGTTCAGGCATTTTGAAGATAGAAGGTTTCTAGAATGACAGAAAGTCATGGGGCTTATATTAGGGAAGGGAGTAAAAGGATGAAAAACCCACAGTGCTATTTCCTTTAGGACAGGAGGCTTCATAGGGAGAGAAGCCTGTGTGAAACGAAGTGATTATTTCTGCTGCTGTCACTCTGAACACTATGGGCAGTAGCCTCCACCTTTATTCAGCTTAAACAATAATTTAGCCTTTTCCTTTGCAGCATCAGGACATCCTCCCATGTTTAGCCACAGACTACCAAAACCCTGTGTGTATTTGTCAGTGGTGCAGAACATTTTTTCCTTACAGACATAGGACAGTTTCTAATCCATTTCAGCTAGAAAGATGAATTGGAATTGGATTTGAGATGAGAGAACCTGGACTCATTTCCCAATTCTGCCATGTACATCTTGCAGACTTGGGCAAATCTTAGCTCTGTCTGTTCTGAGCTATTTGGGGCAGGCACTTTCTCATTTGCTATGCATACATGAAGTGCTTAGCACAAAGGGGACTCCAACCACTCATAAGTAACCAGTAACAGATGGTTATAAGTTGTCAGTGTGACTAGGTATTCCCACTCCAATAGATTTTGCTAGCAATTTTCATCTTTTAAGAAATCTTGCCAACAGGCCAAAACTGGAAGTATGTAAAAGAAAAATTAAACAAAGGAGTCAATTTTCAAAATGTGTCTTTTCCGGATCTAAAATACTGAAAAGGCACTGTAGGAGCTGAGACACATTGGACAAAGAGGCTAAGTACTGCTAAAGCCAAACGTCAGTGCTGTGCTTACTTAAATCCATGGTAAGCTCACCTTTTTGACTTCCAGAAATGGCGTGAAGAACTCTTTTGGGACAGATATTTCCTTAATCTCTTGCATTCAAAATGAGCTTTTCACAATTACGAGTTTCTCCATTTGGCAGCACTTCTGCATTGTCACAGACAGAGATGACATAATAAACTACTCTTACGCATATTCTGGAGCTCTTCTGAGTAAAAATAGTGGCCCTCAGCTTTAATCTTTGGAACTTTGCGTCTTGGTGCAGCTATTCTGATGGCAGGGGTGAGCAGATCTGGCTAAGGCAGGAAACAGATGTATCCTCTTATTCTTAACATAAATTTTAGGGTTTTATTTTTTGGTTAGCTGCAGTCCTAATCTCACTTTTGATCGAGTGCGGAGGAAAAGAGTAATTAGTGAAGTATTAGTGTTATTATTATTTCCTGACATTAACTCTCCTGCTACTTGTCCATCCTTTTCTCAGGCCCAGCAAAATGGTGTGTGGCTTTAACAGCCAAAGAGCATTTGTTATTGCTGGTCCCTCTCTGAGCTCTGAAGTTCAGTGCCTTTCCTCTACTGAGCTATGTGGGTGGTAAGTGCCTCAGAACAGTATAGCTTAAGCAGGAAGTGGAATATGTTTTATTAATGGAGTTTTTGTCGTTGGAGAACTGTTTTCCAAAAGCACTGTTTTGGTGTTTTTTAATCTGCAAAGAAGATACAAATGTAGTTTATAACAACTATTTTATTGTGCAGCAATGTATAATAACTAATATCTATTAACATGACTGTTGTGATTTTAAAATTAATGAGTCCATTTTTAACATGACTCCAAATAATGCAAAATTGCAATTTGGCTTAAGCCATCATAGAGGTGGCCAAGACACAAAAAGAGAGGAGTCAATTTACCAAACATCCCCGCCAGGAATTGGCCTCTCGTCCTCTGAAGGTGGGACCTACAATTAAGAACAGGAGCTTTGTCCTGCCTATTCCTTTCCATGAGAATGAGCACCCCAGCATTTCTGACACCCCTCTACTTACCCTATTGCAAAAGTATAATTGTTTGTTGTGCAGCAGGCAGCACAAGCACATCCTTCCCTCCTAACATCTGGTCTGGATAGATACTCCAGGAATCATGAGGAGATGCAGAGCAGGTTTTTTTTTTCCCTCTCCCTCTTTCACTCTTCTTTTTTTTTCCCCCAGCTATTACATAATAGTTGATTTTTGGCAGCTGTAGTTATCCCTGGTGGAAAGGTTTTGATCCCTAAGCAGTAATGATAGTACTTCAGACAATATTACAAACATTTATGTCATTTTTTACACAAACCTGCTACATGCGTACCTTTTTAGTTATTGTGGTATTGTTCTCAGTATATCATAACTCTACAGTATAAGATAGTTATGAAAAGATATCCCTCCTGAAATTTCATTTTCTTAAGAACCAGAAATTTATTTTGAAGGCAACATTTTCTAAGAAAGACAAGTTTTATTTAAAGCATCTTTGTATGCAAGCAGGGACAATCATTCAAGAGGCAATTCAGTCTATTTTCATAAAACTCTTTTGATCTTTTATCATCATATTTAATTTGTTTTCTTTGTGCTGAGCTGCTTTTGATACATTTTGATACTTTATTTAAGACCCACAATTAGAGGTGAGAATCGTTATGACCACTGAGGCAAATTCAGTTCTAAGGTAAGTCAGTGAACTCACACAATATTGGGGTTGTTAAGGTTGGAAAAGACCTCTAAGATCATAAACCCACCCATTAACTCATCTGTGGTTCACCACTAAACCGTGTCCCCAAGTGCCACTTTTTTGAACACTTTCAGAAATGATGACTCAACCACTTCCCTGGGCAGCCTGTTCCATTACTTGATAATTTTTTGGTAAATAAATTTTTCCTGATACCTAATCTAAATCTCCCCTGGAAAAAGTTGAGGCTATTTCCTCTTGTCCTGTCTTGTTACATGGGAGAGGAAACCATTTTGATTTATGTTTTTTTTAAACACATTAATTTGCACAGAAGCTTTCTTTAAGATCTTCAGTATTAAATCTGCATTGTTTGTCCTATTCAATATTTCCACTAAAAATAAGTAAGAAGAGAAAGATGAATGGGTATGCTGCATAGAACAACCTGGTGGCCATTGCTAGAAAACAAAGCAACTTGTGTCAAATGGGTCACAACCCCCGGCAGGCTGGGGCAGAGTGGTTGGAAAAAGCTGCCTGGTGGGAGAGTTCTCAACAGAAACTGTTCAATCAATCCAAGTAGTTTTGTTTTGATTGCTGAACCAAATCCATCTCCGTTGATTCAGGGGACTCATTCCGAGGACCTGCCCATTTTTGCAGCCATAGTTTTGTAGAGCAACTCTGATCTTTTGGATGAGACACCTCTAAGAGAGTCAAAATTTTGGAGTTCAAAATGTGTTGGGTTTTTTTCTATGATCTTGTAACAATGACAGCATGCTCATTATTTTGGAGGTGTGATAACATGATGCAGATTGGAAAGGCCTCATTTTACATCATCTTTGGTGATTGAAAGTAAAAATTCTTGAAGTGGGTGGAGAAAGAATTTTAACCGTCCCCTGACACCCTGAAATGATAAATGCTTGGAAAACACCCAGAATTGTATTGAAGTGCCTAAAAAAGTAAATATTTATACTGTACACAAATCTTTTCGATCTGTCAGTAGCTGAATTTGATTATTCTTCTGTTGGTTTCTATTATTTGACTGGGTATTTGCAGACAGATGTCCTCTTATAGTGTTAATAAAAACAATTTATGTAGAATGATTGGGCTGTATAGTAATTGGGGAAATACTGAGGATTAGGAGAGAGAATAGCCTGTCAAAACCTAATGTCTGTTTAGACACATTTAATTCCTTCTTATAACAAATGAAGCTTTTCTTCTTCAGATATGTTCAGTTACTCTGGTCAAGTAAGGCTAGAGTCTGAGATACTGAGGAATTGAGATTTGTAGATCCAATTCATTTTCCTGTCACATTTCACTGGTCAAACAAAGAACATTTATATGTATTTTTGAGTTTGATTTTAATAGCCAAAATCCCTGAAGTTTTGAACCTGTGTCCAGCAAATCTCTAAAATGCTGTGAACTCCAAATGATGCAAGAAAAGCTGAGACGAGGCTGAACTGTGAAGGGAGTTAGCCAAAGGGCAACTGATGTTCTGTTCCCTAACAAAGGGGGACCTCAGTCTCCCTTTTGCTTTGTACTGTAGCATCCATTCTGTTTGTTGAAAATCTTTGTAATCACAAGGGTCACCCACCCTCATGTAGCAAAAATGGAAATAAGGAAAGTTTAATAGAGAATTAAACCAGATAAAACTTTGTTACAAAATCAGCACAAACATTTGTTGAACTTTACCAAGAAGCAATGTTTTAAAGTTGTTGAGGGTTCATGACATGAAAAAAAAACCCTGCTTTTGCAATAATGCCATTAGTTCCTCCCCCTCTTCCTTCTCTTGCCTTAAAAGAAAAATATGACCAGCTTTCTCTGCTTTAGGTTTTTAGGTAACTCTGGAAAGAAACGGCCAAATTTAGCCTATAAGCATTTTGAAACATACTCATAGATGAGTGAGCTGCAGGAAGGGACCTAGAAAAGCCTCCCAAACCTACTGTGGCAAAGGCTTCTATTAGCTAGAACTGGGGGGAAACTGGAAGTCAGATTCTTCCCTCCTGGTCACAGAGATCTGCAATGTGGCTGTCTACACCTGAGCTGATTTTCCACACGTCCTTGAAACCCAGTGCAGAGAAAGAGGCATTTTTAGGATAGCCAGGCACTTCCATCAGATGGGCTGCACTGTGCCACCAAGTAGCCTTTTTTCTTCATGGACAATTAAGTGACTCATTCAGACAGACTCGACCCCATTACAGGCACCTCTGCTTTGTCCCCTGCATCCCACCCCAGCTGCCTGCTGGTGCACTGTGGTTCTGAATACCATGTTCATGCTTGTGCTGGAGCAGACTGGGCTTCTCCCTCTTGGCTGTTGATGCTCAAGACAGAATGCATCCTGTGAAGAAAGGAAATCATGCACAATGCAGTTCAAAGTAGCAAAACTGTTTGCTGAGCTGGCAGGAAATTTAATTTAGCACATGGGACTTTATCCTGCAAAGATTAAAAATTCTTATTCAGATGAGAATGAAAACTTTGTGATTGCCTTATCAAGTGAAACATGTAGCACTTCCAGTAACCAAGACATAAAAGCACTGATATACTCGTGCACTTTACAAAGGTCTCCCTAGTCCTTCCTCTTGTTCCTCTGAAAATGGTTTTGCGAAGACAGGATGACTGCCTCTTACTACTGGCATAACTTCACCCAGTTTGCAGTTTACCATGTTATTGGTACCAATTCAGCTCAACAGAGTCAAATGAGTGAGGGGTAGACAAGGGAATATGAGATCAGGGCAGGCTGGTAAGTTCCCTCTTTCTTGCTCTTTAGTTTCTTTTCTAAAAAATTCCCCAGGCTTACATAAAATGTTTCTGGTATTTAAAAGTCTGATTAAACTTTTGAAGAAAGAAACATCTGTATTTTGCTTCTTGTTGAATTGTGTTCTTTCACACAGAAAAGTGTCAATGGCAGGATCTAACCATGTAAATGCACTACAAACTCCTATATTTTCACATCCTGAGCCTGCAGACTGGATGCTGCAGAAAACCTGCTGGCAAGATTCTGGGAAACCATTACTACATCTTTAGCATGATGTTATTCTCTTTTCCTTTTCTTCCCAAGGGTGCTGCTGCTGCTGGCCATTGTCATTTAGAGGATATCAGGCTAACAGGAGATCTGATGTCATCTCTCAGCCTCACTTCCTGCAGAACACAAGCACCTGCCACGGTGGAAGAGCTGTCACCTGGTTGAGACCCAGTGTGGCCAGTCCTACCACACTTGGAAATCCCATATAACAGAGCCCTAAAGTGGCACACCATGGTCCCTGGGATGGCAAAGCTGGGGGACTTTGTGCTCAAATGCAGGGAGTCAGCTGGGGGACAGCTCACTTGAGCAAGGCCAACACCAGCAAGGTTCATGAGACTCAAGAGCAGCAGAGTTGAGCAGAAAGAGAACTCCCACTCACAGAGGTCCTCTCAGTGTTGTGTGACAAGTGGTGTCTGTGCTCAAAATCCTCTTCCTGCCACTACCGAAGTGTGCTTATGTAGTAAGGACCTGCAGAATGCTGCTTCAGTAAAAGCTACAAAAGGAAGATAATACAGAATTTTCTTAGCAACCTATTAAAAGGGAATATAAGTAATATTTATAGGAGTATTAAGAATAGCCACGTAATTCCAAGTTTTCACAAGAGATCAAACCACTTTTAGGGTGCCTTATGAAGTCAGTCTGGCATCATTTTCCTGTCGGGAAGTTAGAGCAGCTTTTGTAGGCAACATACAGAAAGCTGAGTGCTCTGCATTATGGTTCAGAAGACCAATAAATCCCTTTTTTCAGGGATCCCCATGTTAAAAGAAGAAATTCCTCATTTTTGTACTGCCTTGGCCTATAAGTCCTGGTTGTTACTAATAAAAGTCCTTTCAGAGCACTCTGAGGGACCATATTCTTGAACATCTTTCTATAAAAGCATTAGACAGAACAAAAATAGAGAAGACGAAGAGCCTCCTGAAGTCTGCCTTTCCACAGGTAATGTATCTTTGAGTATCAATTTCAAAGCGGGTAGAGAACACCCTTCTGCTTGGCATGGAAATAAATAGTGGAAATAATAAAAAAATCAGGAAATACTCTTAGCTTATCAGTTCTATGGGTGTATTAGAACTTAGATGAGAACAGTTTTCATGATGAAAAGTTAACTGTGCATGTTTCTGAACTGTTATTGCAAAATAAGAGGAAGGGGGAAGTTTAATAACTACTGTTTTGGGTTGGGCTCCTTTCTGTGCTTTTACATATCTTTTAACAGCTGTGGGCAGGGGACCATGGAGCGGACATGTTTCTGTTCTCAAATGGAAAAAAATAACCTTCAGAAATTTTCATTGGACAATATTCAAAAACTAAGAGCATTTAAATTTTTCCTCAGGCAAGAAGCCATTTTACAAAAAGACAAATTGCAGGAACCACCCAAACAGACCAAAATTTTCAATAATTTTCTTTGTTTGAGGTTTGTTTTGACATAGTCTTCATTTTTACACTCAACCTACTGAGTGTGAATTCACCCAATTTCATACCCAGCCTATTGAACAGCACTGCATGAGCAACTTTCAGATAATGAGAAAAATCAGTTAGCAAAATAATATTTTAAAGGAAAGTCAATACCTTGCAAATGTGGATGTATTAAAGTTATATTAATAAATGTTTAGGTTTGGCCTCCTACAGAAGAATATATTTCTGGATGTGTGCAAGTTGCACTGGAGATGAGAACAGATGCTACTTTGAAAGTCAAATTACTTTTCTAGAAACTTGTATATGGATTCTGAGCTACAGATTTGCTTTCTAGAATGGGCAAAGCAATGCTAGCTAAGCTCCTAATACATTTAAGCCTTCTAAAAATCTTTTTTCATAGACTCACAATTTAAATATGCAAATTCAAATTCTGCTTTGCTCATGAGTCCACACTGTTGCTGCCTTTCCATGACAACTGATGTGGACTGGTGGGAAATGTTGAGCAAAACTCAACAGTATAGGCAATGCCAGAGAGGCTCATTCCTGTGTTTTTGGGAAGCACTTCAAGACAGCAGTGCAGTAGAGCATTGATCTTGTGTGTTATACTCAAGCCCAGATGCAGCCACATTGTCTTCAACGAATTGGCTAAATGATGCAAGTTAAAGAAGGAGCTGAAAGAACTCTGCTAGATCAGAGGCTGACAGGGCAAACAATCAGACTCTGGCCAACTGGAGCTTTTTCCTACACACTGGAAACCTCTGCTCCAGCTTTGATTCATTCTTTACAACCCTGTGTCACACCACCTCTTCAGTTCCCAGAGCCTCCCCAGAAAGCATCACATTTCTTTAGTGACTGAATTAGCTGTTTGTTTGCTCATGGCACAGTGCTGATGTTTCCAAAGTCCTCTTGGGAAGCCCTCCTTTGCATTATTTGGTGCCACATAAGGGTCTTAATTTTTATCAAGGTTACTTATGGACACTGCATTTTTTTGCTAATTCTTGCTAATTTCATCTACCGGGGCTGATGCCAACTCTCTGCCTTGCCTGACCTCTTGTGAAGAGGAAGCAAGATGAGGCTTTGTTGTTTTTTTTCACAACTGGTCTCCAGAGGAGAAATTCCCAATTCAATCTGCAGTGCTGTGCAACACAATTCCCTCCTGATGCCCTCTTCCAGCCTCTCTTTACTGTAAATTGCAAGGACTTCATTGAGCTGGAAGCTCCCCTGGCATCATACACGCAGCAGACAGCAGTGCTTTCACACAGCTCCCTCCTGACCTGATTGTGGCTCTGGAGACTTTGAATGGGAATGGTTGTGGAGACTTTAAATGGGCTGGAGACCTGTGGAGGATGAGTGCAGTTGCAAAAACTGCCCCAAGCAAGGAAGTCAGATGTGCAAGGTAGACCAGCAGCATCAGTGTCAGCACTACTGAGTCATCTCCCCGTTGGAACCAAGCACAATAGTGACACTGCCCAGCCAATGCCTTCCCTGCAAAGAAGTAATTTATTTTTCACCCTCTGTAAGATGAAGGTCGTCTTTTCTTTAAGCTCATGAAACCACCCTCTGTTTACTGAGTTCAGTTGCATTTAAGCAACTTGTGTGTGTGTTATATGGCAGATGAGTTCCTTGCATTCATGCAATGGGAAAAAATTCAGATGAGTAAACTCATGTTTTATGACTCAGCAGACATAATCTCAGTTTCTGGCTCTCACATGATCTCTTTCTACAACCTTGGGCAAGCTCCTTAATCACTTACTGTGCCACCTCTAAACAATTTCCCTTATCTGTGTCTCCTCTTCTATCCATCACCCCTGTATTGCAAATGTTATCCTACACATTTGTGTAGCACTTACCAGCAAAGAAACCCTGTTCCTGATAATCCCAAGGCATCACTGGAATTAAGAGTAATATCTGAGTAATCAACCACACCATTTCCTCATCCTTTAACATGTCCTCTGGATGCCTTCCAAAAATTGCCAAACTAGAAACTGGAGCACTAATAAGAATGTATCTCCTGTCACATAGTGTGGCTAAAGGCTCCAGAAATAGGGAACTTTCAATGCTGAAAGACTCAGCACAGATGCTATGCCGGCAGGGAACAAGGATGCAAAGGGAGAATTGGAGCCATGAGCTGCCTGGCAGCTACTGCAAAGAGTGAAGCTCTATTTATTCACTGTAACATTCTCTGTCTCATCTTCTTCCTGCCAGAGTGTTGTGCATAGGTGACAGAACCCAGAAAATACTCTTTGTTGCCTCCCCATATGTTTAGAGTTAGCTGGAGATACTTTTCCCAGGGGTCTGTCTCCTATAAGACATTCCCAGGCACAGATCAAGGAAAGGGAAAGTGAAATACTCCCTAAAGAGCTGCCTTTGGAAATGCTGCAACGTACAAGATACCATGAGGTCCCTCTATATCTATATCACCTGTAGGCAGAGTGCCACATAACTAAAAAGTAGTTCTGAAGTTCAGGAAATGCTGATAGCAGCCATAGTAATAGGTTTAAAAAAGAAATAAATGCCAAATACAGGACAAAATGAGAGCACCCCTCCTTCTCAGTCAGTTTCAGGTGGGCACAGTTTTGCCACTCGGAGGCAGCTGTGTGGGACTGGTCTCTTTTGGCAGTACCCAAGGGCTTTATAAGCATTTGTGTGACAGCAGCTTCCTGTTTGATCTGCTCTCCCAAGCAGCATTTCTCTACCAAGAGCCAGTGGATTCCTCAACACTGCAATGTCTCCTGAAGCATGAGGGAGCTCCCACAAAGTCCCCATGGCAACCTGCTAAGGTGTGTGGTGAGATAACTCTGCTTAGGAGGTAGCCCAGAGTTAGGAGACAAGAAGATAGCACAGCTTTTCCAGAGTCCTGCTCCAGTTGGAGAGGGGTTTCTGTGGTCTGTTATGAAGTGCTGAATGTTTACATTTTGCTTTTCCTGTTGGAAGAAACAGATCTGGCAAACAGCCAGCAAGCTATTTCTGTTATTTCTATTAAAAGCACCTGGGCAGACTTTCCTTGTCCTAACAGCACTGTCTGGCCAGGCCAGGCTTTTAGGGTCAGCGTTACAGGCACTGAACAGCTTTAACAGTGGCAGGAACTCAAGAATTCAAGGTGTTCCTTCTTCACCTCATGCATCTTGAATGTCGATTTGCAAACAAAGTTAAAGATGACAAAGAACTGAATGAAAGTCTGTGACCACTAAAGTGTCAAAAGCTTCTCAAACCCCAGCCTTTCCTTCTGGCTCTGCCAGGCGTTCAAAGATCTTGAGAAGAACTTAGAAATCATGTGTTCTTTGCCCCGTCCCTCCGACCTTCTGGGTTATGATCCTTTAGGTAGCTTTTGGATCATTATTCAGGATCCAACCATATTTCATTTAAAATAAAAGCTTGGAGTCTTTCCCGCTTGTGACGCAAATGCAAGAGCTTCTGCAAAGAAAGAAAACACTGCCATGAAGATGGCAGTCACATTATTAAAGGTGGTGCTGCTGTAGTCAAAGTGAAATTAAGTCAGAGACATTGAGATTATTTGTAGTTGTCTGGCAGCAAGATCAGACTTCGCACTGCATTTTGGCTGCTGCTACTGCTTTACTAGTCAATGGGTGTCTCTTAGAGAATCCATTGTGGCTACCTACTGATGTCTGGGGAGGGCAGGGGGACTGGCAGGACCTCCTGAAAGCAAGATTATCTGCTGGCTAACAGCTGTGTTCCAGCTTCTTATGGCAGAGTCTAGGTGAGACAGTAAAGCTCACATGGCCAAAGCAAGTGCTGTAGTTAGTGGGATACCAAGAGGGAACATGCCCCACATTTGTGGATAAATGAGTTACAGAAGTAACAGGATGTGGATGACAGTCTTCTGTGTCCAGAGGAGGGCTGCAGAACAAGAGGAGGTAAATTAGGGAATCTTCTTGGCAGCAACCATCTAGAAAGGAATAGCACCACCACTGACTGCTAAATAAATTCCTCACCTCTTCTGTTTCTCTGCTAAAGCTCTTGTTTTTCTTTTGCCTATGCCTGTCTTAACTTCTGCCTCAGCCTATGCTTTTATACAGCACCAAGCTCCATTGACACACATCAGAAAGGTCAATTCATACAAGAAAGGGAAGGAGTTACTCCATCCAATTTTTAATCCTCTAAAGAAAAATCTAAATTGTTTCTCCTATCTATGAGGCTTGTTTAGAAAATCAAAACTTCTAATGAGCATGCAGACAGCAATCAATCTTTCTGTACCTTAAGACCTGGGCAAGTTAAAACCTGAGGACCTCTTGAGCAGGAGAGCAGCAAATAAAGTTTTGATCATTAGTCAGAATCTCTTGGCTACTCAGGGCAACACATTCATGGTTTTAAATTTAATTTTCAATCACCTACCTTCAGACAAAGACTTGCTGCATCGTGGAGATACATACCCCTTGTAGAATCAGAACTGGCTTATAGACTAGATAAGATTGATGCTGCAACAAATCATTTAAATTGGTTTGCAATTATCTCACCAAACCATGTATTAATAGTAAAAGCAAGATCAAGTTCTGGTGAAGAAAAAATATGCATTTTAGAAGAGAAACTTAATCAGTTTTAGTCCCCAGATTAATTAAGTATGCTGGATATAGGAAATGGATTAGTTTTGAAAATGGTCCATTATAATTCCCTCTGATAACCACTAAGAAGCATAAGCACATCTTCTATTATCTCTTGCTTTCCTCAGCTACAGGAGTTAGCAATCATTCAAAAGGATACACTGTTATGAAACTACAAGACACCCACCTGCCTGGGACCCAGGTAAGGCTGGTCACATTGTTGTAGAAGATGGGCCTGGTGAGTATTCCCATGACAATGATTTTTTCCCTCTGTCATTAAGTGTCACTCTTAGAATGCATTAGCACAAAGAAGCCAGTAACTGAGAGTGAGTAGCTTAGTCCTGGCAGAAAGCCTCAGCACTGTCTGCTCTGTCAAAGATGACAGCATAGTCTGACAGAAAACCCATGCAATGTGCTTATGGCCTCTCCTGCAGCACTTGAAGCCACACACTGAGTCCTACCTCTGCTTAGTGCAGTAGCAGCAATGCTCCTTCAACAAGAAAAAACCCTAGTTTCAATGTTTTCTTGCTTTTGACCTCCTGGTTTCATGTTCTGGATAGTTTGTTTTATTCCTGTTTAAGTCTTTGTTTCCTTGCTTTAGTATCACATGGAGATTTGAGTTCCACAGAGAAATAAGGCAGTAATTTTCTGCCATGCCCTTGATATCTGTTTCCCCCTCACCTTGTTCTCCTCCTGTTTCCATTTTCCCTGGCCACTGTTATTTCTCACCAAAAAGGGGCAGTTTTGCAGTGACACGGTTAATTTGAGCAAGTGCACTGCTGTAGAACCACATTTATTATTTACCTGCAAGGAGTTATGTGCTTTATCTCTCAACTAGCAACAGAGGTGACAGATACAGTTCCTTAGCCAGGCACTTGTGGGGACTAAAAGACTGCAAAGACCTCTGGCAGAGAACATAATCCATGGAGCCACTGCCCCTCTGCAAGGTGTGCTTTGGAGTTATTCTGCTCTGCAGCAGTGAGTAAAGTATAGAAAGTGACAAATTATTCCTTGTTTTCAAAGCCTGTAAAGCTGTTGTAACATCTTACATCTGTATAGATGCACCCTGGAAAGTTCAGGATTTTTCAGAAAAATGAAGTTTTCCCTTTTAAGAGGACAGATTGTTCACCCAACCTTTAAGCTGTCAGCTGTAAAATTGATTTGGATTGTGGCTGGTGAGTGCCTATTGAAGCCAATTGAGTCTAATCCATCAGTTTTTAAAAGAATCTGTACCTTCCATGGAGATTGTTAGTTGTGGATGTGACTTTGTTGCCCTCTGGACTTGGTTTTTCTGGAGAGCAGAAGTTCAGAACAGCCTGTTAAACTGAGGAATGACAGGTGGAAGCATTGCACACACAAACTAATAATCCTAAAAGCAATGTGCTGATGCATCATTTTCATGCAAGAAGAACATAGGGAAATGGAATTATTTAATTCATTATTTGATGCATAGTTTATTATTTCACTTACTAGAGTTCATTGAACATTGTTTTAAAAGCTTTTCCCAGTAGTATTAGAAGGCTGTACAGCACTGACTGGGTTCAAGTGGCAGTTGGAAAGGAGTTAGTTTTAAAAATAGATATTTTTAAAAATGTTACCAAAACCCAGAACCTGGGATTTTTGAAAAGCATGTGTCAAGCTACGCACTTGGCTCTCAATGAGAGTTGAAAGGCCAGCACAAGAATTTGGCCAGCATGTCTTAAAGGATGTTCAGTGCTGTGGTGCCACAGCAAATAGCAGGCTGTTGCCAAAACACCATTTCCAGTCAGACAGGACAAGTAAACCAACAAAGATCAGAGCACATCACCAGGCATTAGAATTGCAATGCAGGGATGCAAATTCAGAGCCAGGGAGTTCAACCATGCTAGCTGGGATGTGAACTGATAATATTTGATGTCAGCTTTTGTCTTCTTCCCAGGAAAATGTCTTCCTAACCTTCTTCCCATCTTGCTGTTTGAGCTAAGGGCTGCTGCCAAGCTGCTTGAAACCATCCCAATTCAACTATAGTGGTTTGAGCGCTGTAAATAGGACCTGATATCCACCAAGAGAAGCCTTAAGATATCTTTCTGATGTGAAGTGATGGGATTCAGTCTCACCTCTTCCTTTTTGCCTCTTTGCCTCCTGTCATTTTTTGCATACTTTTGTAAAAAGGAGATGTTTACCTTAAAGCAGGCATTGTGCAGAAAATACTGGTTATGTGTAAAAGAAGCCAGTTGCATTCCAGCCAGTAGTTTTATTGCTCAGAAAACTGCTTCTCCCACTTCTATGGTATTGCCAAATGTGCATTGCCATGAAAATAGTTCATGCTTCAGTACCATGTGTTAAATGAGCACAAGATGATGTGCCTATATTTTAGGAGCAATCTCTGCAGTGGACCAAAAGCTGAATGACCCTGAAGATGCTAATTGCTCTCCTAGGATGTCCATAAACAGCCCATTCCTGATACAGTTGACATGCATCACACTTGGAAGACACCTGCACTTCTGCATCATTTCTCCACATCATTACTTATGGGGAGAAGGGGGGTAGGGGTAGGGTTTTGATAATAAGCAAAACATTATAAATGCCCAGCATTCAAACTGTGCTCCACCCTCCCACCACAATTTGTAATGTCAGAAGAAAGGGAAAAGGAGGCTGACTCATTTTGTCAAAGAATTTTGGTAGATTTAATTTTTAATCTTTTAACTTTTTCCTTCTTTAATGGTTATCTGTCACCCTGGGATTTCAGTGGTTATCTATGTCTCTGGAATGACAATCCTCTGATGTGGAAACCTTGGTGCTGTTTAAGCATTGGTATTTTTGCAAGTAGTGTCACAACCATGGTTTTTCTGACAAGTTTCTCAAGGTTTCAAGTTTTCAGTGCTTAAAGGTGTCAGGGTGTGCTGTGGGAGATCATGGCAGATGGGGCCTCTGGACAACATAATGTATCCAGCCACTCCCTTTTCTAATGCCCTTGACAGAGGTTGCCTGTCATGCACACACCTGCTGGTTTCCAGGAGGCAGGTGATTTCAGTCATTATCAAGGGCAGACTCAGCTGTTGTAATATTTTGTAGCACCAAGTTTAGCTTGGTGTTATTTCATTTGGATTATATGGTGTCATTTATGGGACTTAAGTAGTAATTGAAAGTGATTCTGCTGGAACTTTATATGCTGAGAAAAATTTATGCCTTTCTTTTGTGAGCTTGGAGACAAAGACAAAAAAAACCAAAAAACTGGCAGATGAAGAAGGGGAAATGTTTCTGCCAGCTTCTGGTATTTCCCAGAATCTTGCCAGCCACTGCTTCCTGGCTCTCCATGCTACCTCAGAGCTCTAGCTCCTGTGGAGCAGCTGAGCTATGGCTGTGGCCTTTGGTAATATGACAGGGATTGTCTATACTGAGCAGGGCTTTCCTCTTGCCTTTTCTGCAAGTCTGAGTAAAACTCTCATGTATATTTATTATGCTAGAGCCCTTTGCAACCCATGACATTACACCTGGCTGAAACCAAGTGGCTACATGGGACCTTGCATTGGTGAGACAGGCTATAGGACCAGAACTTCTTTCCTACTGGAACAGAGTCCATTCATTCCTGTGTAGAAAATGACCTGTTTAAAAGGCTGGTGGTCTGTTTGAACGCAAATCATTTACAAAAATATTCTGTTGTGTTGGAAGTAGCTCAGGTGCCATAGAATTGTGCATATGCTGAGTTGGAAGGGACCCACATGGATCCCAAGAAATCCAGCTCCTGGCCCTGAGCAGAACTCCCAAAATCACACCATGTGCATTGTCCAAACTTTGTCAGGCTTGCTGCTGTGACCACCTCCATGGGGAGCCTATTCCAGTGCCCAAACACCCTCTGGGTGAAGAAACTTTTCCTGATACCCAACATAAACCCACCCTGATTCAACTTCAGGCCATTCCCTCAAGTCCTGTCACAGAGGAGAGATCAGTGCCTGCCCTTCCTCTCAAGAGGAAGTTGTAACTGCAGTGAGGTCTCCCCTCAGCCTCCTCCAGGCTGAAGAGATGAAGTGACCTCAGCTGCTCCTCATACATCTTCGCCTTTGCCACCTTCATAGCCCTTTTTTAGATGCTTTCTAATACCTCTCTGTCTTTCTTATATTCTAGCACCCAAAACTGCACAAAGGGCTTGAGGTGAGACCACATCAATACAGAGCAGAGCAGGACAATCACCTCACTTGACCCCACCTCCCCTGACAGGCTGCTGATGCTGAGCCTGAGGCATCCCAGGACACCACTGGCCCTTGTGGCTGCCAGGGCAGCTGACTCAATGCTTTGGAGTGTGCTAGTCTGTGTGGTTTTAATGCATATTTTCCCTTCAATTACTATGTGCAATATATCCTCCCACTCACCTGTCTTCCCACACAAAGGAAGCTGGCCACTGAGTGAACTTAAGAGACTGAAGGCATTATCCACTTCCAAAAAGTCATTTTCAGATATGGCACTTTAAAGTATTTTTGAAAGTTGTGTTTAAAAAAAAAAACAACAAAACAAAACAAACAAACAAACAAAAAAAACCAAACAAACAAACAAACAAACAAAAAAACCAAAAACAAAAGCATTTTTTTTCCATTTCTCTTTGCTGGCCCCCACAGCAAAAAATGTCTTCTCCCTGTCAGTCAAAATAAAACCACCCTAAACCTGGACTGACCAGAAGTCAGGTTAACTTCCCTCTTGTTGTAAGAAGTGACAGGTTTTCTTTGAATATCCTGTTTTATCCTCCCTCTGAAAGATGTCTCTGCTAGCAGCTCAATCCACCTTTAATTTCTTGTGATGAAAAATATAAAGGTACTATTTAGGAGTCAAAATACTACCCAGCAGTCCCCAGCCAGTACCCCCTGCAGCTACAGGCTGTGGAGGGCTTGTACCAGTAGAAACCAGGTTAGATCCACATCCAACATTTGAAACTTTCCTGCATGATGGTAGGACTATCCCCAGGTGAAGCATTTGGCCACTCACTGTTTTTTCACCAAAACTGCTGCTGATGTTAATGTAGCATCCCTCTGCTGTAATGTGAAAGGGACTTGTAGTTCTGCTTGAGAGTTTTTCCCAAAAGACTTATCTCTGGGTTTGGTGGTGCATGGAAGCCTGGAGGACCCTTTTAAGGTCTGAGGTGCTGTAAGTAAGAGCCAGAGCAACGTCAACCAGAAAGAGCACTGTAGCTCCAGGGCACTGAGCAATGATGGACAGGACAGAAGTTAATCTGGAATTCTGTGTGGGTCACAGATGTCCCATAATATCTGAATCAGAGGACTTGCAAGGGAAAGCAAAGCCAGAGCAGATCTTGGACCTCAGTCTGAAATTGCAGCAGAGAGCATTTCCTCCTTTGTGTATGACAGTAGTAACATGCCCTGTTACATGTTACCTGTCTTGCCGAGGCAGCAAGCCATATGCTAATATATTTGTTTCTTATATATGCTATATCCTTATGCTTTGCACTGTTTTGACTGTAAACAGTGGTCAAGGGATGCTCTACTTGCCCAGTCAGTGATGAATCTACCCAGCCCACTATCCTGTCTCCAGCAGTGGTGTTAGGAGATTCTGTTCAGAAGAGCAAACAAACCCAACTGCTCTCTGAGGACCACTCCCAGCATCCAAACATTACAGACTCATCTCTGCCTTCTTCCTGGTTACGGACATATTGTCCATGAATGTGTACATTAAGTTTTGGAACTGTTCATACTGTTTGCTTTTAAAGCCTGCTGTGACTACATATTTCACAAGCTTGTTGCCTGCCATGTATAAAAGCACTTTATTATGGCTGTTAAATGAGATTTAGTGAACAAGTTTTTCATTCACCTTATTTCCAGGGAACTTTCTCCTCTCCTAACTGAAAACTCTCAGATTTTTAAGGGTCCCTTGATAAGACAGCTGCACCATCATTCAAGCTTCTTTCCCTGTCCTTCTTGGTACCTTCCCTCAGTCCATTCTGTCCCTCTGGCAACGTTGAGAGCACTGACAAGCCTCAGCCAGGATGTGGGTGCACCTGGGTTTTACACATTGGCAAAACCATGCTGTCTGCATTGTTCTCAACTCTCTTCCTGATGATGCTCAACAATTTTCTGGCTGACACTGTACACTGAGCTGATGAATGAAACTGGGAATAACTAATGAGAATACACTATTGTGATCAAGGCTGGCTGTGATATGCAGCTAAATATGGCCATTCTGATTTTTTTTTTCTTTTTTAAACCATATTCTATCTGCAGTCTCAGTGAAAGACAAGTATTACCAGCCAGAGTAACTCCTCCAAATTGGACAGCTTTGGATCACTATAGTTTTGCAGTCTTCCAATTCTGCCCAGAGAATTAGTAGTCCTTATGGTGTAGAGCACCCATAAGTAACATGCACATTCTTCCTGCATTGGTGTGCAGGGGCCCAGCGTGACTTAAACTTAGGCCTCTTTTGAAAACTTGATCATAAGGATGTGGAATAACTTCTTTCTGACACTTCCATTTGAAGAGGTTTTATGACTCATATGCACAAATTAACTTCCAGTGAGTTAAAAAGTAGAAACTTTAGCCCAGAAGCAACACCTACCTGGTTTCATAAGCCTGTCACACATATAGATTTAATAAGACCCTGTCGAATAAACAAAGCTCACCTATAGAAACAATTAGACAGTAGCAGTAGTAATTCAGGAAATTTCCAGCAGGTTAGTAACAAGCTGTGAAGAGCCTGTGGCCTGAAATGCAACCTTGAGCCTCTAATTCCTAGGAAATTGTTTGTGTTGTGATGGTTATTGCTGCTGAACAATTAGCACCTGGAAGAGCTTTAAAAAAATTTGGCTTTTAATTTCTTTTTTCCATTTTCAGCATGTGAAGGCATGAATCCAGTTCTGGCATTAATCAGAGCTCTTTGAGATCCATCTCTTCCCTGAGGTGGGCATGGGTAACAGTGAAGCAGAGCGTGCTGTATAGGGCAGAAGCATTGATCAGAGGAAGCAATCAGGTACACGTGTGATTCTTTCTCCATGGAGCTCACAAAAGCTAATCAGAAAAGCATTTTTGCAACCCTCCTCCCAGAATTTTAAGCAGTCTAGAAGACATAAACATTCCTTTAGAATCTGTACATAAGGAAAAGAAGTTTGATTGCTACCAGTGGTTTTCTTTTTTTTTCCTCCAATGAATCAAACAGAAATTGTATTTCTGGTTTATGTTACAAAATAATTACACTTTTTAGTGTCTGATATTTCTTGACACTTTTTTTTCCCATTTCCTTGTGGCCACCTTCAGCATATCTACCTGAGTCTTTTCAAATGTTTATGAATCTTCATAGTTCACTCCTCAGTCCTACAGAGTCCCTGACAGTTGGAAGGTGGGTACTTCCAACACCCCAGAAATGTCTCTGGAAAGGAGTTAGTTCTTTCCTCGAGGTCTGGTAACAGTCAGTCAGAGAGACACCCTGAAACAGTAACAAACCCAGGCTCTCTGTGTGCCAGCTGAAGCCACCATGCATAAACCCTACTGATGACAATAGTTATGGTTGTAATTAAAGATATGCTGTAAAGGTCATCTTTTACTACAGTCCTAGAAATTCTCTGCTTAGAGATATCTACAAGCAAATTTAATACAGTTCTCTACTATTTTGGATGCTCCAGAAATGAGGCTGTGTCCCAGAACTTCATAGGCCTCCTGGTTGAGGTACTCAACATACAAGTAGTCACACAATGTACACTCAGCCACAAGTGTTAATGAGAAAGTAATTAATTACAGATTCCATGTAGCTTGTATTTGAAAAGCTCCACCAGTTATACCAGATCCAGACAGATGTGGTGTGGTGAAAGGAGTTCAGCTTCCTGTAATAGTGATGTAGCTGCCCAGTTGGCTTTCTGGAGCAAAGAATTAACACAGCCTAAGAAATATAATACCTTTTGCTTCTAAACTGGGTATTGTGGCCTCTTCAATAAAAAAGAATGAGTGAACTTAAAAGTCCAAGGATGTCTAGAGTCGGGAGACGGCAACATCAGCTTGGAGATACTCAAAACTTTAACAGGTGAGAATCCCACTTCTTGCTTTCTTGGTCCATTTTCTTTGTTTTTTCTTTTTTTTTTTTTTTTAATTTAATTTTCTCTTTCAGAGCTGGCTGCCATTACTGCTGACATCATGAAGAGATTCCCACTGAATTTCAAGGACCACTGGATTAGTTACCAGGTTTTTGTACTGGAAAGGTATGTAATTAAAAAAAAGCCACACTGTTCCTGCTGGAGCCAAGGATGACCAAATGTGCTTGCTCAAGTGCAGCTGTAGCACTTCAGGTGCAGCCCAGGCAATGGAACCCAGTCTGGCTAGAAGCTGCAGTTTGGCAACTTAGACCCACTGGGGGTCTGCCCAGGCACAGGGAGCAGCAACAGGGAATTTATTTTATGAGTCAGAGCTATAATTTCCAAATGGTAGGGTTTGATCTGCAGAAGTTATGTCAGCATAACAACTTCACAGCAGCCAGTGAGACTTCTGTCAGCTGTGTGGTTTAGCAGGAGGAGTCTTCAGCTGGAAAACAATTCTCAGGTGCTTTGCACTGAATGGAAAGCATAAAAAGTTTTATTAATGTTTTTGTATAGCATTTATTGCCTCATTTCAGTAGTCCCTAGCATAAAAAAAAAACAAAAAACAAAAAACAAACAACCCAAAACAACCCTTTTCTGAAGTAATTTTCTATTTCCTACAAATCTTACTGACATGAAGTGATGCCTATACACCAACTCTAGCTGTAGGTCTCAGCCTCCCAAACAAGGTTTGTATGTGCCCTTACAGAATGATAGAATAGTTTGGTTTCAAAGGGATATTTAGAGGTGATCTAGTCCAGCTGCCTTGTGATAAGCAGGAACGTCTCCATCAGGTTGCTCAGAGCCCTGCCCAATATGCCATTTAATATCTCCAGGGACGGTTCATCTACAACTGCCACGGGCAACCTGTTCCAGTGATTCATCACCCTCACTGTAAAACTTTTATTCCTTATATCTAGTCTGAATTGACTGTCTTTTACTTTAGAACAATTCCCTCTTCTCCCATAACAAGGGGTCATGCTAAAAAGTCTGTCCCCATCTTTCTTACAAGCTCCCTTGCAGTACTTAGAGGCTCTAATATGGTTTCCCAAGAGCCTTCTCTTTTCCAGAGAACAACCCCAATGCCCTTATTCTTGTGAATTTTCCCATGAAATTCCATGGAAATACTTGCTTCCGTAATGCTATGCATGTTTTGTGGGCTCAGAAAAGACAGGGAAATGATAAACATATGAGCTCAAAACTTCTGAGAAAATGAGGACTGCCAGTGCTTCCATAATTAAAGATATGCTCTGTAAACTGTCCCTGCCTCCCCCTTTCCCTTATCCAAGATGAATGAAATGTGGAAAACACTTCACTGAGCCTGGGAAGTAATTTAAGGTTATAGAAGTGATTGCATTTGATGATGTCACGTCCCTTTTGATGACATGGATAAAATATGTCCAAACCCGTGCCTGGAGCGGGATGAGACTTTCTTGGGATCTGTTTGGGGATGAAAAATGATGCAACAAGCAGAGACTCTCACTGCGGCAAACCTCCGGCGGGGTTCGGGCGCTCCTTACCCCGCCTGGGGCCGCGTGTGGCCGCGAACGGCGCAGCGCTCGCTGGCGGCGGGGCGGGCAGCGGAGCCCCCGGGACTGGGTTAAACTCGCCTTACCCCTGACCCTTCCGCGGAGTGCCCGCCCCCGAGCACCGTGCCAGGGCCAGCCGGGCGCGCCCCGCGGCGCCGCTCCCTCCGCGAGTGCCGATGGAGACCGGGAAACTTTCGGAGAGAGCCACTTCCTCACCCGGCCCAGCTTGGCGGGGGGGAGAT
>WBNO01005861.1:0-44669 GCA_013400575.1 Peucedramus taeniatus | reverse complement strand
TTTGTCCCGCAGCTGCTCCGCTGGTGCCGCCCACGGAGGGGAGGGCAGGGGAGGTTGGGGGCCCGTGGTGTGGCCCGGCGGGGGCGTTGCTCACCTGGGGCGGGATCCCCGCGGCTTCCTCTGCCCTCCTCCCGGCCGCAGCGGGGGCTGTGCTGGGGTTTAACCCGGCGTTGCAGCCGCGTGGTTCCTTTCGGGACGTGAGGCTGCCCCGGTTGTTTTCCTGGATAAAAGCTGCCCTGGGTACAACAGGCACGGCTCCCGTCTCCCCAGTGTTGTACCGTGCCCTCCTCGTGTCCCTGCTGGTTAATTATATTAGTAGGGTATATGTGGTAACGGGGTCTTTGCGCATTACCCGTACTGGTGGTGCACATCACCCGCTGGGTTACAGCTTTCGGAATCAGCGCGGAGTTTCCACGGGAAAACACTGCCGTGGTGCGGAGCGAGCCGCAGCCCTAGTGGTGCAGGGCAGCCGACCAGCAGGAGGCCTTGGCCAGCACGCTTGGCTTTGAGGCCCGGTTCTGTTCCCACGTGTGTTGCAGGATGTTCTTCCAAGAACACCTTTCAGTGATATAAATCAGAGTGGTGTGCCAGGTGACCCACTCAGCATGCTGGCACAGACTCTCACCCTTGCTTCCCTCAGCTGATGTGCTCTCAGTGTTCCCGCAGGAGAGCTTCATCGCCGCTGTGAACTCTCATGTTCTGGGGCTTGCTGAACATTTGCTTCCAGATGTACCCGCTTGTCCTCTCTCTGCCTCAGTGATTTCTGCTACAGAAGTGTGAATGTGTGCTGATAGGAACCAAGGTGCTCAGTAATCTGTGGTGGCAGATCTGCCTGAGAGCTGCAAAGCAGAACTGTACTGCTGCTTTACATTTTTGGCTACTTTTTCTTTACCTTGCGTTGGCACCAGTTCGTGATTGCAGCCAATGACTGTTGTAAACCTTTGCTTCCTCATCTTGTCTGTTTCAGTTTGGGGTACCAAACTGAAAGTTTGCAGTGTTTTATTGTTTGATCTCTGGTTGTTGTACTAAGCCTAGGTTTAAAAATCTCTTCTGAATAAGAGCTAAAACTGAATTGGGTATTAAAGTACATTATCATTTTGGAAGACCTCAGAAGAGGCCTGGATTGTCCTTGGGTACAGCCTTGCAGGATCTGCCTGCCACGACCTCTGTTGTTTGTAGTTTTTCTTCTCAAGCTGAGTGTGAAATCTTGTGACTTAGTGATATCTAATGTTCTCTTAAGTCAGGCTCTTAATTGGTGTCTAGTATGATTAATAATAATACTAAAAAAAGTGGACCCACTCCTCAATTACATGTAGTTAAATTTATGCATTCATCATCTTGGGACCCAGCTGTGAACCTCAGCTAGGTCTTGTCATCCCCTGATGTTGTTAGAGCTCTCATCAACATGCTACAGGGCATAGGTCAGATCTGCAGATTTTGGTGTGGCTCATAATTTTAGGCGGGAACTCTGCAGCTCATAGTGTCAAGATTGAAAATTTAGAATTCAACATTCTTAGTTATGACTTAATTGTACCTGTGACTGTGAAAGCTGAGGCAAGGAAGTCTCAGTTTACTGAGACTCTCAGGCTTCTTAACTAGTGCAGATCAGCAGCTGGTGGAGTTCTGAACATTAAGAGCACGTGCTTGAACTGCAGACAGATGGGGAGAAAAGTCCTTTAGGATTTTTTTTCCTTAGAGGAATAGGAATTTAAACCAGGTGCTCACTGATAGTGTGATTCTGCAAATCATCCTCTCATTTGAAATTACTAAATTTCACTGTAGCTGCTTACGTCAGGTAGGGTGGGATAAGTCATATTTGAAAAGTCATTATGTTTCTATAGCCTATAAGCAATAAGAATGCATAATAAAACCTTGCTTGGAGGCAATGCTTCAAGTACTGGCACAGGCAACAACCTTGTTGCCTGTTCCAGTGCTGTTCACATGGTCTTGCCCTCTAAAAATGAGGATGTTCTCTAACAGGGCAGAGTTTTTCTCTTTGTGTAGGGTTCTTTGCACAGGCTCAGGAGGGTGTTAGAGTTGGCCAATGTTGTTTGAAGTGTGGCATATGCTCAGGTACAGGGACATGGACCGGCACTGCCTGGGGAAGTGTTTAGCTGCTGTAGGAAGGTGACAGCAGCTGGTAGGACCGTCAGGCATGTGGCATGAGCTGTGCTTCGTGTGCTACCAGTAGGAGCTATTGCCCCTTCTCTGTAGTCTCTAGCCAGCCCCTGAGTGGAAAGGCTGGGGTAGAAGTGGCTCTTGGCTGGGTCTGGCCCCTGTGTTGCCTTTCAGATGACTGTGGAGTCGGAGAGGGGACAGCGCTGCACACTGCCACCATTGTGGGCCCAACCACATGCAGGGACTGGGGAGCAGCCAGAGCTGTGGAATGGCTGTGTCATGGCAGCTCCTCAGTGGTGTGATGGGTACCTGATCTTTCTGTGGTGTCTTTTACTCAAGGATAAGCATCTTGCTTATTTTTCAGGAATTACAACATAGTGGGCAAGGTTGGAGTTGTTAAAAAACAAACCTTGCTCTCTGTTTCTCATTGGGAGTGATCACGTCAGTGATATGGTAAATAACATCTACAAGTAAAAGAGCAAAAGACATTGGTTTTGGGCTTGTTTTGGTGTTTAGAATTACAAGTGCCTTTTATGTGGCCCTAATAGCTTGTTGTTACATCTTATTCCATGCACAGAACTATTGATACTGTTTGAGTTGATTATATAGGATTATGACTTAATTACTGGTCTGAATTTCCAAGTGAAGAGTATAAATGGAGAACCATATTATCTCAAATGTGGGCTTGCCATGTGTGTATGTTGCATGAGAGATAATTTCTGCTATATATTGGCCATTATTAATCATCCTTATTGAGTCTTCTCCTGCTTAGTACACTAAACTTAAATTTTAGTTTGTGAAATTAGTCTGGGTAATCTTCAGCACATGCAAGAAGTTAATAGTAATTTCCATTTAACTTTGTGACAGGTCTACATACAGCTCATTTAGAGGCTTACAAAAGAATAACGATAGAGAAATGTGAGGCACCCTTGCTGCTTCTGGGGTAAACCCTTTAATGGCCACTATTAAAAACACAGGTATGAGCATTGCTGATCTGGAGACCTGAGCAGGCTTGACCTTAGGCAGCACAGACCAGAAGGGGAAGCTGGAGCTGTGAACAGAGTCTGCTTGTGGCTGAGGAGCATAGAAATAAACTTTTCGTCTGCCAGGCCAGGTTATTTTTATGTGATGACTGCCTTCGTTTTTGTTTAAAGCAGCAACACAGGTTAATTTCCTGAGCTTCTTTATGTTCCTTACAAAGCCCCACAACACAAGCACCTTCTGCAGGGCTCAATGGAGGCTTTGTCTCCAGCGTGGCATGGATGTGCTTCCTTAGAGGCATAGGCTTGTGCACATTGCAGCACACTCACAGCAATGAGTGAGTGTGCTGCAATGGTTTCCAGTACTTTGAGTCTCCAGCCAGCAACACACAACAAAATATCTTCTTCTGCATATTTGAGATCAGAATTCAGGCTCACAGTGGAAATGTTGTCTGTGCAAACAGCCACACTATTATTAGTACTTCCTCAATTATGGGAGCTACATGCAAGTCTTTGTTGGGAATTTTCATGGCATGTAGTTTTTTTTATGGTTGGAGTTTCTAAATATGAGCGAAATTGCTGCTCTTTTAAAATCTTTGGTTGTTCATTGTGCAGGGCATGGTCTATATAACTTTAATTTATGCATTTCCTTCTTTCTACTAGAGTTACAGTGTATCATGGAGGGAGCATTTTGACAGTGTTGAAGAGTGGTTGGGTACTTGGATGTTTGTAGGTGAAAAGCTTACCTATGACATTTGCTTGCCTGCTTGAAAGATTCTCAGTATGAGCAAAGGTGAGAGCCACTACTAAACCAGTTGGTGGCTGCACATCTGGTTGTTAGCCTGGTGCTTTTAGTTTGACTCCAAAGTTTGAATGCAAATAGTACCTTGAACATCATGAAAGGTTGCTGGAAGTGTAGGAGGAGCTAGCTGAGTTTTCTCCAGCACAGAGGGCCTGCTGCTGTGTAGGGATGGGAGAGTGAAAGAGCTTTGCCTTAAATGTAGCTATCAGTAGGAAATTAATTTTCAGCAGGAGATGGCGATGCAGGGGAGGACTTCAGCTGGGAGAGGGGGGAAGAAAATGAAGTGTAGGTAAACGTGCTGATATGAAGTGTTAGAAAGCAAAGAGTGTGGAGGAAAGATTGATCAGGCATCACAGGAAGAGAAGAACAAAACAGATGCACTGCTCTGGAAGGCTGCACCAAGGCTTTTCTCTAAGTGCTTTCCAGCTGTTCCCAAATGTATCTGCATATAAACAGGCCTCCTGGGGCTATTAATCCAAAATTCCAGGAGAAAATCCAAGATTAAGTGGGAAAAGTATTTCTGTAATCCAGCAAAGAATGGACATATAAATGTGGTCTAACCAGACCTGAATCAATAAATTCATGGCCTCTGTTTATCTTCTATGGCCTTCACGGGCTTTCAGTGGAAAAGGCAGGGAAAGATATGTCCATATCTTTCCATAAATGTTGTTGGCATGTCACTGAAAGTACTTGTTTTCCTACCATCATCAGGAAATTGCAAGAACCTTTGATATTAGAAACCAAGCAGTCCACCCATCACTCTTTTCCTTCTGTGCTCTCTGTGAAGATAGTAAAGACCACATAGGAAAGCTTCTTCCTCCACATGTAGAAATGTAATAGGAGAAAAGGTAACTGTGCTTTTAACAGTGTCTCAGAATTGAAGAAATTGCACCTACAAAGAAGAAGAAATGACACCTCTAAATGGAGAAAGGAGGATGTTGGTGTTTGCTGTGGTACCAGACTTATGGGGTCTGTACCTGACCTTGGCTTTACTTGGTGCTTCAAACCCAGCTGGTATGGGTGGCGAAGAGGGCTGAGTTTGACATGAGTAGTGCTTTGGGGAGGAGAAGGTACCCCTGTTAGGATCACCTTCAGGCTCTCCTAGCCAGTGCCTGGAAGTACTTTTCTCTCCAGTGCTGCCCATCTGCTTCTTTCCTGTTCTTCTTTTACCTCCTGTTTGTTTTGATACACTTCTGACTTCTGTACAGTTTTAGCTAAACTGAACAAGTGAAAGAAATACCTAATGTGTCATTGGGAAGTTCCTATTGCATGCAAAGCTTTTGTTGTGTTCTGCATGTAGGCTTGTGCTTTAGGGTTGAGAATGTGGGTATTTACTTTAAATGTTGGGTTGGGTGCTTTGTTTATTGGAAAGGCCTAAGGGTTTTTTGGTTGATTGGTTTGGCTTTGTGGTATGCGGGAGAATGATGTCCACATACTGTAGTACTGGTTTTTGTGTTCTGTGCACCAATGAGCCAGGGCGTGAACATAAGGAGTAATTTGTGCGAACTTCAGCCCCATTTTCCACAGTGAAGGTAAAAAAATTTTGCTTGTGAGACTGTAAAATCACCAAGTAAAGACTTGAACATCAGGTGCAGAGCTTTATTGCAAATTACAGCCTGTCTCTTGTGGCCTGGTAAGCAGATGCAGTCTGTTAGCACTTCTGAGCCCCAAAGTGCTGGAGCCCTCTCTCCCATCATAGCCCAGGTGAGTGACTGGGAGCTTTCCCTTCTTAGGCTGTTAAGATTTGTATCTACAGCACAGCTGGCTCTGTCATTAGCTGCATTCTCAGAGTAATTCCTTACTTCCTTTTGCCACTATTTTGGTAGGGTTTTTTTTTTTTTTTTTTTGGGGGGGTTTGGTTTTGGTTTTTTTTTTGGTGTTTTTTTTTTTTTTTTTTTTTTTTTTTTTTTTTTTTTTTTTTTTTTTTTTTCTTTTTTTTTTTTTTTTTTTTTGTTTGTTTGTTTGTTTGTTTGTTTGTTTGTTTTGTTTTTCCTTTTTTTTTTGTTTTTTTGGTGTTTGCCAGCTTGCAAGCAGTTGGGCTGAACCTAGCCTGCATGGGAGTGCTCCCCAAAGAAGGTTATTTGTGTAGACCAGCTTTGTAGAAACGCAGCCTGTCCTTGGTTATTGAGGGATTGTAGATTGGCATGGCTTTAAATGCATATTTAAAAGCTTCTGCTAGTTCAGCAGGATTTTTTTTTAATGGAGCGTGTCAAAATGAATCATTCATGGTTGTCTTGGCAGGTGGGTGGTAAGACAGGGAACTCTGCATAGCTGTAAGAAGACTCCTGGTCCAGTTTATGGTGTTAACCATCTTGTTCTGCTTGCTGATGGTTTGTCTCTGCAATGGTAGATGGCTCTGGAGAGTGTTTTTGCACAGGAATGCTGGTGGCTTTTGTTTCTGCATTTCCCATCATGGTAGAGCTTAGGCAGAGCTTTCTGTCATTATTTCCTGTTGTGCAGTTGGATTCTAGTAAATTAAAGCACTTTTAATAAGCTTCCTTGTTTATTTTCTTATATACACACATGAACGGATTACTGCTGGCAAGTCTGTTTCTAAATATCTGGTTCTGGCTCCTCATTTTCAAATTGTATTTTCTACCAGCTCTGTTTCTCCAGGTAAGGAGACAACCATGCAGAGGATTGGTTTGTGAGTGCCACATTGACTCATGCGACAGGAGGATGCTGCAAAGGATGGGGCAGCAGAGCTTAGCTTTGGGGCAGGCCAGCCTATATAAGCAGCAAGGCATGGGACCATCCATGGTATTACAGGCTGGGAAAGCTTCCTGCTGCTTCCCTGTAGCAGTTGTTGTGCCTGCAGGATCAACACTGTAGATAAGTTGAAGTTGCTTCTTTCAGCTGCCTTTCCTTCCCAGGGTTTCCTCATGCCCAAAGTAGCTCAGACAACTGATTCCCAGACTGTCCCCTTGAAACTTTCAACTTATTTTTCCTGAAGGTCTCATGATACAGAAGGGGGAAATTGTGAGACTTCATTTTAGTTACCTTCATCTGTCTGCATCAGCTTAAGGACAGGTGAATTGTTAGTTGTCTGAATTCATAGTAAAAGAGGTCTCATCTTTGTCTTTATTTGTCAAAACTTGCTCTGCTGTTTGACTTTGTGCAAGGTGCCCTCAGTGCTTTGAAGTGGAAAGAGCAGGGTGGATGCTGGAGTGGAAATGGACGAGACTTCCACCACCAGGGACATCTGTATTGGAAAGGAAACCAGTTTTGTGTGCTAACAGGGATTTGGGGTAAATGAGCTCTCTGAGACCAAGATGTGGTTTTGACTGACAAAGAAAAGGGCTTCCACTGTTTCACTCTGGGATGGAGGTGAAAGAAATGCATATTAGCAGAAAGTAGCAGTGTGGAACCATCAAAAGAGACGGACTCGGCCTTGCTGGTGGTTTTAGTACAATATGAGATGTGCCACAGTTTCACTGTACTTTTTAAACAATAAGTGTGATTTTTTTTTTATGAAACACAATGTGAGGAAAAGAATGGGTGCTTGTGGCTGGCATCAAATGTACATATGTAAAATTATATTGTGTTAATAAGGGAGTTTAGAGTGTTTTTCCTTTTGTGATCATGATCTTTGATTCTGCAGGGATTTTACATATTTATCAATACATCAATTCCAGGGGGAAATAAAATGGACAACAATAAATTGGTAGGGTCCTTTTGGATCATCAAATTCTGTTTTTTTAATTTGCTTTTCTCTAATGAAGGCAGATATGGGAATTCTGATGTCTTCTTGACACTGCACGTTTTATAATTGCCCATTTATAATGAACTTAGGAATTGAGTCCATGGCTTTCCTGCTACATGAATTATACTTTCTAAATTCTAGTATTCTTTCCATCTGCTTGCAGGGTCAGCTGCTTCTTCTAATACTTGCCCTGAGGTTGAGAACCAATGAAAATGTCCTTTCTGTGGTCAGTTCTGATGTGACTTTTTTTTTTGCTAAGTAGGCTGTGCCTGGTTAACTGAAGTCTTTGATGGTTTCACCTTCTATGGATTTATACTTTTCTATTTTATAAAGGGGAAATACGGGGATTGTAACCACAGTTTCCTTCCCACAGTCGTTATAAATGTGTATCTTCAACAAAAAAAAAAAAGTCCTTCTTTAGGGGAAGTTCGTTATCTTTGGTTCAGTTTGCATAATTTTCAGGGTAATTCACCTCTAATTCTGTGTAGCTGGGCACCAGGGAGAAATGAGCAGCCCAGCTTTGAGGTCAGGATCTGGCCTTTTTAGCTGGCACACTGAGCAGACACAGGCCTGGTGTTCTAAACTCAGAGTTTCTGATAGATTTTGTATCTGACAGTTGAGGAAAGGAGACCGACATACTCTTACATGAAGTAACGGGGAGGCATTAATATTTGCAGCATAGAAGTTGTTTGTTGGTATTTTTTTTTTAGTTCAATATCTCTCTGCTGTTCAAAATCCTATTTCTGAGATGAAAGGAAAAAATAAAAATTTGTTGTGAAAGTTTCTTTTGCATTTATTTTCAAGTGAGTGATAGACTAGGCAGTTATCCTAATTAACTTCGTACTGGTTTTAAGACTTCTTACAACCAACTAAAAAATGCCTTGCTTTATTAGTACTATTAAATTGCTCATTTGAGTGATAAATTAAGTGCATTGCCACATCAATTTTAAAATAATTGAAATTATCCCTAAGCACATGCTAAGCACTGGTATATATTGGTATTGTGAATGTGTTAAATGAAATCCAATTTTAAGACAATAATTACGGGAAAGGACAAGGCTGTAAGATCTGGAAGTGGATCTGTTGGGCGTTGTTCTGTAATCTCCATAACAGTGCAGGTAATTATATGTATATGACAAATCTCAACAATACACTCCTTTCTCCCTATTAAAAGAGGGAAAACTTACCTTTGTCTGTAACTTATTAAGGATTTACATTTGGACATGTTAAAATTTCAGGGAGATAGTTCCAGAGGAAAAAAACCTAGCCAGTTAACAGAAGCAAAAAAAGAAGAAAAAAAGCTATGTGTTAAATCCATTTCTAGACTGGCCTTTTTTTCCAGCTTAATAGTTACAGATGAAATGTTGTTATAAAGTGTGTAGATGTTTCTTCATAAGACATAGCTTTAATGGCCAAGTCCTCCAGCACCATGTTAGTGCATTTTTATCTTCTTGTCTTTCTCTCCAATGATTTTTCACTATTGCTGAAGGGTAGTTGATCTAAAATATAAAAGTCTTAATGTATTTGTATGTGGATTTAAGGCTACATAATGAAAGTGTAATTGCTTCTGAGCTTTTATTGTGTGTGCTCAAATCCTCTGTGACATTCTCGTTTCTGATGTCTGCTGTACACTTGTGGTAAAATAGCCACATTAAAGAAACTAACAATCAGCTCTCTATATTCATGAATTTGAAGGCCTAAAATTCTTGGAAAAAAGGAGGTGTATCCTTAATTAACTTTATAATGTGCTTTAAGAAACCACCAAACACCCAAACTGAAAAAAGTCTTCCAACAAGCTATTATTTGCTTTTGATGATTAAAAGAAATAATTAGTTTACTGTGCTCTGAATTAAGCTAACATTCTCTTTCTTTCTTGTCTGCAATATTTTGGGGAGTCTTACTGCGGCTGCTGAGAGTGCATGTGCTGAGCTTTAGCCAGCAGCAAATATTTGCAGGTGGATGCAATATCTGGAACAGCCTTAGGCGATAGATACTCATTTCCCAGTCGCACAAGACAGATCTATGGTATGTGGTTTAACTGGTATTTAACTATTGTCTTCTGACTCAGTCTTCATAATTTTACTTGTATCTGTTCAACTATTTCCTGGTTCAGTGTGCGAAGCACAGCACTGCAGGAGGAATGAGCAGAAGGTCAGAGCTGCTGTTAAATTACTGCAGAGCATGCTTTTTCCACTTCATTGATGTTGGAGCCTAGTTTTCTTTATGGTGGAATTGGTTAAGACTTCATCTAAGTGGTGCAAATAATTATCTTCTAAATATCTGAAAGTTTGAGCAGCCTACAAAAAAAAACCCCGACATTGTCCTTTTCACTCACTTGCACTGTTTTTGACTGGAAGGAAGGGACTGTTGTCAATCCAGCTGTTATTAACTCATTGAGTTAATGAGTGGGTGATTCACACAGAGCAGCCCCTGCTCCATCCTAGCAGAGCCACTGCCTGCTAGCGATGTGCTGCTGGACAGAAGGTCATTTCTGAACCTCCACTGTGCCCCACAGGTTATGCTGCATTGCAGAATTCTGTGCAGAGCATTTATGGTTTGTAAGCAGTGTGTGCAGTGATTCCTCCTATCCCTTGCAGTGATTCCTCCTATCCCTAAGTTTAGGACTATTCACAACACCTGGCATAGCTGCTAGGAAGAGCAGTAAGTTGTAATGCCCAGCTCTGCAAAAAACCTGTGGCTGCAGATTGAGTCTCCTGCAGTCTTGTTTCTGTGCCTACCTTAGTTACTTCTTCTCTCTTGTAAATTATTTTTTTAATTGAAAAAAGGCAAGATGAAAGAGCAAACAGGTATCTCATATGTAGGCATTTATTCAGTCATTGCTGCATGTGGTATTTGTCACTGTTGTCTCCAGATTTCATCAAAATTCATTCCATGAATGTTAATCTGAGTTTTGCAGTGAGAAGTGGTCAGCTGAACATTGTCTCCTCCTGTAGAAATGTGTGGAAAAGATAAGAGATAAGATAGTGCCAAGCTTCAATTTCCGTTCTGAACAAAGACCTCTTACTTTTGCTTTCCTGAAGTCAGACATTTGCTGTTTCATGCTCCAGCATGGAACATAGCACTGATGAAATCCTGCTGGAGTTTTGAAGATAAAGCTAATGACTGAGAAGTTCTAGGACTTGCAGTAGGTTGTTGTGTCAAGATTTGTTTGAGAACTTGGGAGCTGCTCACCTGCCACCCCTCAAATCTTTTTTGCACTTTCCTCCCCTTTCTTGCAGTGGTTGTGTTTTGTGACCTGGAGGTTGTAGATGCCAAGGGACATTATGGTTGTACATGGCTACTATGAAGGAGTCTTGTGGGGTTAGGAACTCTGACAATGATTTCAAAGAAGGAATCTTCCTTAGTCAGCAGGTGCATGTAGGAAACCAGCATAGTTCCCCACCTCACCTGTCTCCACCAGGATTCACTTCTGCTCACATACTGCATCAGAAATGAGAGCTGCAAGGGGGAAAAAAGCTTCCCTTTATGCAACTTCCTGTATTTTGTGAATACAGGGTTCCTTTTTGGTCATGAATGGGTTATAAATCAGCCAAAAGTGGGGTTGTGGGGGTCTTGTCTCTTTCTTCTCTAAGTGAATTGGCTAATTCTTGGTGGGTTTGCAGATAGGAAAGGCATTCCTTACATGAGGCACAGATGGGGAAAGGGTTCTTGTGTGATAGGCATTTACCTCTAGACACAGGGCAGTCTGTGGTAAACCACTTGAGTGCTTGGGAAAAGGGGGTAGGAATGTGAGTGAGGCTGCACAAAACCTTGGCAGACATGTAGTGGAACAGTGAATATCACCCTGGATATGCGTCATGGAGCAGGACCCAGTTCTGAAGCTGCTACTCATAGCAAGAGGCATTGGGATGCTAGGGAGCTTCTGAAGGAATGGCACAAGGATGTGCAGATCCTGCTAAAGGTAACAGCCATTGTACTGAAAAGGTGCAAAAATCAGTATGCTGGTAAAATGTCTGTGTTGTAAATGGCTTCCATCAGGCTGTTCTAGCCCCAGGCAGTGTGTATTGTACATAACTGAAACAAACCCTTTTGTTGCCTTTGCACAGCAAATGCAGCTTATTTTTCTGACCAACAAAACCCACAGTTTGTTTCTGGATGTCCTGTAGGGCTGTGACTGGTCTTGTGAGCAGTCTGTGGTTTGCTTGTATTGGGTGGTGTTTGGAGGACTTTATTTTGAGATGTTCCTGTCCCTGCTTTAATTGAGCAAAGAGAGCTAAACAAGAACTGTGGGTGGGTACAGCTGAGCAGGACAAGTGTATGAGAGGCTGCTTGAGCCTGGGATGTAAGCACTCCTCCATCGTGTCCATCTCTGTGGAAGGAGAAGCAAAGTTTCTGAAGAAAAGGAAGTAGGTTGTTGGGGGAGGAAGATGAGTAAACAGAGTGTACATGAGGAACAATATTGCTGCAGCCTACACAAGCTAACAGTATGCTTCAGCTGTTGAAGCAGTGCCCAAGTATGTGCTGTTTCATTACACAGGGCTGGACCGTATTCCCTCTGACATGAAACCAACCAGTCCACCTCCTCCTTCTTAATTAGATCCTCTTGGGATGAGACATCCCTTCCTGAAATGAGAAGAAGGCTGAATTCACACGCACCCACCACCCCCAGACCTCTGCATGCTTGACAGCTGTGATAACATGGCACTATCCCCTCTAATTTGGATACTGAAAAGTGATGGAAGGCATTTCTGGACAGCTAATGTTGAACCTGCAGGCTCTCTCTGCGTGAGATCACCAGCTGTGTGCTGCTTGCAGAGAGGTGATGATGATCAATGTCTGCTGATGGTCAACCCATGATGATCTGAGAGCTTAAGAGGAGTGAGCCTGTCTGGTTCATCTGCTTCACTACACAGTAGCAAAGTCTCCAGTCTATGGTGACCATTATTGAGGGGAAGATGTGACTGGTGTTACTGTTTGCATATATATATATATATATACATAGACTTCAGGGTATTGCTCAAAGCTCCCTAGCTGGGAGTGGGGCTACCTTGCTTCTTTTGAAAATGCATGGGAAGGCAGTGTCTGTTCTGAAGTGCCCAAATGTGTGTTATTTTAAGCATGTATGTGTGTAAACACACAGTCTGAATTTAGGGATTATTTCTGGGACTCTAAAATTCATCTCTGAAGACCTAGGAAGTGTTGGAATTAAAGATGCCTGTTTGACTTTAATCTGCCCCTTTGCAAAGGATTGAGGTAGAGCCTAGAGGACACACTCTTCTGCTCCCCATGCTTGGCTGTCTTTGCTCAGTGCCTTCCCCCTCACAAGAAGGTGCTGCTGGAGAAGCTTCAGCTTGCCTGGATATATTTTGGGATGCAGGTTGAGGGTGTCCCAGTGCAGCTCCCCATACGCAGCCTTACTAAGAGGTAAGGCTCTTAGTAAGGCTGTGTATGGGGACCTGCACTCTCACCTCAACTCAAAGGTGGTTGACCCCCTTTGATATTTTTTAATAAGCTTTCAAGCTGAGGTGAGAGCATCTTTTTCCTCCAGTGCTCCAGTTCTGCAAAGGCTCCAATAGGCAAAAGTCAATTAAGACTTTTTACTTTGATATCCTAAGTATTTCTGGCATATGTAAGTATTTTCTAGCTACAGCAAGGGCAGCCTTAGTGAAGGGAGTGCTAAGGGGGTCAGGGAAAGTCCATTTCTTGCCAGACCATAAAAAAAAAAGATCTTCAGGGTTTTTAGCATTGGCACAGCAATCTGTTTTCCCCCTTTCTCATTGTTTTGAAGCATTTTGGTTGCAACATTTCATAATTAAGTAAATATATATAGGCAGATGCTTGCACATAGTCCTAAAACTTTCCCTCCAAAGCACTTTGGGTAAGTTATGAAGAGGGGTCTTCTGATAGGAGACCCTGGGTAATGTCACATTACACCCTGTGAATTGCCATTCAGATTTCTCATTTAACAAGTTGGCCTTGATTTTCAGAGTGTCAGTGCCTGCCTCCCTGTCATGCAGAACAGCTCCTGCTCCTGTGTTGCTGCAGATGTTCACCCCCAGTGAAGCTCTGTGGTGTGGGATGCTCAGTGTGTGAGAGCACCCTCACTCAGAGACACTGTGGTGGTGCTCTCTGGTGATGCTCTGGTGAAATCACAAAGCACACCTGAGATGGGCAGCTGTGGCACAGCCCAGTGTCACAACCTTTCCTAAACTCACCCTTCTCTGGGCCAGGTAATCCTGGTGTAACTTAAAGTGGGTGAAAACTTCACCCCTTCTCAGTTTTCTTAATGCAAGTATGGATGGTCTTTCTCACAGCATTTCTCATACTTGTTTCTAAATCAAGTGTATCCCATTTTCTTAAGTCTTCTCTGTATATGCATAATTGCCATTTGTCATTTTGATTGAAAATCCATCCTTAATGGCCCTGTCTTTTACATGTTTCCCTGTAACATATTATTTTAGAAACACAGCTATTTTCATATTTTAGCATTTTTATCAATATGAAACTTCAGAAAATGATTTCTCTTTTGAAAAGTCTACTGCTAAAATTCAGCCCTGTTCTTTACAACTTTTTATCTCCCCCTTTCCTTTTCTGCCCACACCTCAAGTCAAATTTTAGGTATGTAGGTGGCATAGGTTTTACTAATGAGGGGGAAACACATAGTTGCAAGTAGTGATGATGGAGAGGAATAAGTGCCTCTATTAGTGTGGTGACAAAGTGTTTTTTTCAGAACTCAGACTGAGTTGCACATGGTCTATGGTGCAGCTTCCACCCCAGTTTTATTTCATGCTTATATTCAATTTTTGCATATACACGTCACAGAATAGTTTGGTTTCCTTGTTTAGCTTGCTGAGGAGAAGGAGGATGGTGTTTTAATTGAAAGCAAAGATTCCTGTGAACCATATGCCTCCCTTTTCAGTCAGCTCTAATTAAATTTCATTTTCCTCCCTATTTCCCCTTTGTGTGTATAAATGAGAACTTACGTGGGAGATCCCCATCACTGTTATTGTGTCACAGTCCTGTTTTATGATGTCGTAGTTCCCTCTGTGTTGATCAGACACCTTAACAAAGATTGTTATTGCAGACATGTTTTTTTGTGTGGAAAGAGCTTATGGAAGGTTAAATATTGCTACTGTAGGTCCTTTGGTCAGTATTTCAGAGTGATGATGAAAATTGATGTGCTGAACCCCTGGGAAAACTTCTGTTCTTAAATGCGGAGAAAAGGGCATGAGGGTCTAAAGTAACAGTCAAGTGATGGCATGCAGCTTGGACTTTGAGAATTTCAGTACTGCGAAGTCGTTGCTAGAGAACCCTATTCTTGTTTTTGCTTTCTACCAAAAAGTCATTTTTAATACTAGTCAGTTTTTGAGTAACTGTAAGATAATAGGATACTCTAAGTAGTATTAGCCATTTCAATATANTTATATATATATAATTATCTCTTTCTCTATATATATGTGTGTGACTGTGTATGTCCACAGTATATATTTGTAAATGTAGAACAGAAGAGAAGAAATGAGCCTTTAGTGAGAAATAATTTATTTTGCTATCTAGTTTTGTTTGTTTATTATCAAGTATTGTTTGAAACAGGCTAAAGGAAAAGGAACTGTGTGTTGATATAAGCAGTAGGAGAATTAAAAAAAAAGACATGTACTTGGCTTAAATGATGTCCAGACTTACTGTGATATTTTCCAGGCACTAGTATTTTCCTTTTTTTGCTAAGATTATAAACAGTTGATTTTTGTTGAGTCTACAAAATAAAAAAGAACAACAGTATTAGTACATTTAACTGTTCCTGAAATATGCATTGGAGTGCTTTGTTTTACTCCTCCTTTGTGTTTTAAAGAGGAACCTTGCTACATGAGGTTTTAACTTCTACTATTGATTAAGGACTCGTTAGCTTGAGAAATAAGCATGTGATGAAATGACGGGGGGAAATGGTGAATCAAATAGTGAAGTACTTGAATGGGTTCACCTTATGCACTTAAAAGGAATTTCATCAGTAGAACTTGCCAGGATTGTTTCAGGGTCTCTTCTGTTTCTGTTCGATCGATTCTGGGCAGGATGTCTTTTACACAGGCACTTTGTGTAACCATGTCTCTGTAATTGGAGAAAAAATAAAGGGTTTCTTCCAGCCCCAGCATCCCTGGTGTTGGTCTGTCTGCCTGGTAAAAAGGGTCTGGCAGCTGATGGGAACACTGTAGTGGTGTGTATTTGCCAGTGTGGGTTTGATGTGTGTGCCTGAGCTCGGCAGGCCCTTGCTAGGCTGATGTGTATCCAGTCCAGATCCTCTTCTGAGGTGAAGCTGTGGCAAATAAAATACATCTGAGCGTGGGGATGGGAAGATGGCATGAATTTCCTGGGGTTCTGCAGGAGCACTGAAGGTTTGCCTTGCCAAACCTGAACGCGGGTGCTTGCTTTCCACCCATCCCATCTTGAGGGGAATTTGGATTTCTTTAATGCCCAGGCTTGTGCTTTTTTGGCTGTTAAGGCCTACAGCTCATTGTGTCTTGGTTTAACAAGGTGCCATGTGTCTTTGGACTCCAGGAGTCTGTTCTCCACAGCTTTTGGCCACATATCTTTGTCTGTTTTGATACCTGGATGACAGCACTGTGAACTTCCCGCTGCAAGAAGTCATTTCTGGAGAAAAAGGGAATTAAAAAACATGTGATGGATTTCATACTTGCTATGAAGAATGTATTTTCCTATGAAGATAGGATCAATGGAAATTTAAGTCACAGTCTGCTATGACATGGTAGAAAATTACTTATGTGTACTGATAGAGCACTAAGAGGTTGGTTACAATGTCTGAATGTCTCCAGATACATAAGTAATGTCATATTGTCTTATCACAGTCTAGACGTATGTTGCCTTCAAAAAGGAAAAATACATAATACTGTTTGTTTAAAAATCTCTCTTTTCAAAAGGTGTGTGCCAAGAAGCAATGTGCTGGGGAATAAGTTCAGTTATAACCAGAAGGCTTTTTTTTTTTTTAGCAGAATTGTTTGTGAATGAGCAATGGAGATAGTGACCTACAGGGTTTATGAGATGTGGGAATCTGCCTGTCTAGCCAACATTATAAATAAATAAGAAAGGCTTTTGAAAGATTTTTGTCAGTTCAATGTACATTGTTTTGTTTCAGCAAGTCTCCTTTGCTTCACAGGCTCCGTTCTGTATATGGTGCTATTTATAATCCGGGGTGGAGGAAGAGTCTCTGGGAGTGGGTGATTCACAGACAGAAAATAGGGCCATAAACAATGTTAACACTGTGGCATAATCTGATAAAATCAGAAACTTGGACAAAGAGTGCAATGCTGTTCTTCACTAGGGCTGTTGTGTGGCAGCTTTTTCTCCCTTTCCACTGACCTTCTCTGACTTGCCAGAAATGCCCTCTAGTTTTGTTTTCCTAAGAGCTCAACACTGAGCTGCTGAAGGTTAACCTGAGAGCTCTGGCTCAGGCTTCTGCAGGGAGGCTTCTTGCCTGACCCATGTGAAGACTGTGTGTGTCACTGCTGGTTTCCTGGGACAGGGCAGAGGAGTGTCCAAGGACTTTGGTAGCTCAGTGGCTGTCTCCTCTGCACCCTGGCCTGGCTGCAGAGAGCTTGTGTTCATGGCCAAAGGTGGATCAATGATCCTATCATGGGCTGGGAGTTGAAGAGATGAGTTATATATAATATGTTTTATATATATATATATATATATATATATGTGTGTGTGTGTGTGTGTGTGTTCTCTCACACTGTTGCTTTTGTGGGCTCTGGCAGAGAAAATGGAGCATTTAAGAAAATCTGGAGCTTGCCTAGGACTATGCTAAGGGACAGAGGGCAGAGCAGACAAGAGCTGTCGGACCACACTGAGGTGGTATTTTGGGTGTGTGCCTTTACTATACAGGTAGAGATAGTTTAACTACCTCCAGGAATAAGATGTGTGCTCCCTTGTGCCAAATGGAACACTGACAAAGTCCAGGATTTGGTCCTGGAAAGAGGGCAAAGGAGAAGGATTGTGAAGAGCAAGGACATAATCATTGGTGCTTCTCTAAGGCAGTAGTTGGAAGCATTATTTGAGCTGAACTCTAAGGCACAGTATACATTATATGTATGTACATTTCTTTGAAGCTGTTACAGTCTGTTGGAGCGAAGTGATTTGTCAAACTTACCCAAGTACTGCATTGCAGAGCCCATCCTAAAACTCAGGGCTTATGATTGGGCTTATGTATCTCCAAAACCATGTTGTGTTCAGCAAATCACAATTTAGGGAGTCACAGAGGAGAGAAATATGTGAAGACATGAAGAAAGAGTATAGCACAGGAATTAAAGATGAAATTTTTCTCTTCTGGTGGATGGGGATCCCAAAGTACTTCCTGCTCAGAAACCTGTTGGAATCAGAAATAAACTTCTGAGAATTCAAGCCACAACAGAGATGAAAAGCACACAGAGTTAATTTAAAAAAAAGGAAAAGAAGGTAGCTCAACCGAATAAAAATACACAGGCAAAAGTGTGCTCTCATCTTAGGCAGAAAAATTCTATCTTTTGCTTTCTCCTATTATGGGAGGGGTCATTGTTTCTTTTTCTAGAAGAATCCTTAAAAGAATCCTTTTTTAAAATGTCTGTGAGAAAGAAGAATAGTCTGAATTGAGTCTTTGAGATGTGGTATTACAGAGAGTCACAGAAAATGTACTATGCAAATGACTATCTGCCTTATTAGATGCCTCAATAGAGTTCATTGTCTCAATATTGCTGTTATTGGAGATGGATGGACACTACGTGATTTTACCATCAAGCTGAAAACCTTCAGTGTTACAGTCTCATTATGAGGGCAATAATAGTGCACTGACTTAAAGGAGAGAATTGAATTAAGGGGAGTGAAAGGTCCATTGCTCTGTCCATTTTAGTTTGTCTTTTTAGACTGTGCATCGTTTTAGGGGTCACAACAGGGGGGGTTTGTGCTTCATGGTCTTGGTTTTGTTCATCTTTCATAGCTAATAAAAAGAAAGCCCTTTTATGGGGAGGTATCCTCCAGCACCTGCTGTGATTTTGCTGGATTGCAGTTGTAGGAAGGCTGGCATTGTTGGATGGTGATGGTGCTTTCTCAGGTGGGCGCTGACCTGTACCACCCTGGTGTCCTTATGGAGGAGGAGCATCATTGAGTCCATTGTTCCCTGATGTCAGGAGCTCATCACAGTATTGCTCTTGTCCTCAGCTGGCTTCTAACCTGTGCTACTGCTCACTGAGCTTCCCCTGAGCTGTCACTAGAGCCTCACACACTGCCTAAGGCAAAATAAAAATCCCAAAAGCTGCTGAAGCCAAAATCTGTCTGATGTCCAAGTCCGTGCATTGTCAATCACCCTTAAGCCTACTTTTGAGGCCTTGCCTTGACAAGAATGCTTTCTTAGGTCAGGAGCTTGAAATGACAGCTAACTGGTGTTTTCTGATGTGTATTTTTTCTGGGCATCACTTGGTGTGCTGGATTTGGCTATGTTACAGTATGGGAATTTCCAGATACACCTTTGGCTCCAGAAGTGTGTTTGGTGTCTCTGTGGCCCCTTGGCAATAGTAGGGATCCATCATTGAGTGTGGAGCCATACTGCTGTTATCCATGGTATGATACATCTCTTGAGCAATTTTGGTGGTTCTAAACCTATCATTTGCTTCATTTTTTTTTCTTGGTGTGGAGGGGGAAACAACTGAGTTTGTCTCTCTTTTGTTATCTGGTTAATATACGTGGAAGTTAATGAGTAGCTAAAAGCAGCACCGTGGAATTGTGTTGTAACACAGTAACCTCACTCAGTGTTTGCTTTCCTTCCTTGACTTTTCAGTTTTGGAGGGGACAAGGAAGGCCTATTACTCATTAAACCAAAACAGTTCTTTACAACCCAGAGCATTTTCCCCAAATACCAAACTGCCTCCTGTTAGTCCTTGAAAGTAGCACCTGCCATGCAGTACTCAGTAATAGGTGTTATAATAACCAGGGATTGCAATGAATATACACTGTGTGAGGCAAATTTCCTTACAATTTTTTATGCAATAAAACCTAAATTGCAGAGTAAGACATGCTCTACTTTTATTGCGTCATTCACCTTGGGGTACATGTTCTAGATTTCTGTATTTCAGTGTTGTTTACTGATGTTTAGTAAAATTTTGGATATATGAATATACTCTAAGTTCTTCTCCATTTCACTCTCCACTTCAGTTTTCCACACTGGTCGTGAGGGGTTACTTTAATACAAGTGTATATATAGGAAGAAGAAGTGAAGGTATTGGTGTCTGTTGTAACCCTTTATGTTTTTGTAGAAGGATTGGATTCATCTCAGAAAAATTATACCTTCTCGGGTTAAAAATGGCCACTTAGTGTGGTCTGCTGGGCATTCTTTTGGGGAAGGTTTAAGCAGTACATTATCCTAAATTTCTCTAGCACCTAATCCAGCAGACCTGGTCAAGTTGTAAAGCAGCAGCTCTTCTGCTTTTGTTAATTTGATGACACTTTTCTGCTGCAGTGGCTCTGAATATGATGATTACTGAAAGTTTTTTAAAAGACAAAACCAACCCCAAAATGTGCACCCTTTCCTCATGGAGCTTTTGGTAATGCTTTTGCCAAGTCGGTGTTTTGTTTGCTCTGTGTTTTGGTAATGTTGTGCGGGGCAGACACAGAACAGGAAAGGAAAAGGTACTGTAGGAAACATTAAGATATGTCTATAAACCCAGAAGCCTTCCTTGATTTCAGGAACTGTGCTTATCCTTAATAAATATCTCCAACTGATTAAAACCTGGGGTTTTAATCTAGTTAAGAGTGCAACTTTTTAGTTAAAAACCTGGTAATCTTGAGCTCAGTGAATCAAGCTAACTTGTATTTTGCCGTCATCAATAGAGATAATTTAAGGGAATGTTGGAAGACCGGTTGCTGTAGTACAATTATTTGATATGTACAGCAACAGAAATTCTGCTTTTCTCCTGCTTCTCATCAGAAAAGCTCAGTGCATAGGTAGTGCATTGTTTTGCACTGAGCTATCTGTCTAGTCTTTCAAGGAATATGTGGGATTTTGTGTTGCTTGAATATATTCTGTGATTGGACATAATAAGTTTTATTATATGCAAAAAGCACACCTTAATAGTAGTTCTTGAAATTGTTTTGAACATCCTGGCTTTTATGCAGCTTCTCTTCTACTTGTGTGACTTCTTTATTTTTTTTTTACTGTATTGAAATGATAAGGAAAATATTCTCATTATTTCAGTAAGAAAAGCATATTACGCGTTTACGACTGGCTCTGTAGAGTTCAATTACCATTTCATAAAATGGCACTCAAAGCTGTGAAGAGCCCCTGGGGCATTATTTCTCCCACCCTCTTTTTCTGACTCCCTTGTACATCTCAGAAGGGCTTTAGCTGCTTACTCTGTTCTTCTTCTTCTTGGAGTTTATATCTTATTTTCAGCATCACCCCCTCCCCGAGGGGAAAATTCCTCCCCTTCTAAAGGAAGATGGAAGGTCTGGTTGTCTGTTGAAGTGAACCCTTGTGCCTTTTGGTTGTTGATGATGGGAAGTGGAGCTGCAGCCTGCAACCACTTAACTCTTCTGACATCTCACTTGCCTGTTCCCTTTCTATGCCAAAGGAGATGTTTTTTGTTTGATTTTTGTTTTTTGTGTGTGTGTGCTGCTGGCTTTGTATTTCTGCAGATGACTTACATTTTCTCTTTTTGCAAGGTTGAGCTTTTTCATTCTTAACTTCGGTCCCCTGGATTTTAGTAACTTTCAGTCTCCTTGCCAAAGTAGCAGAAGTTTTGAAATAACTTCTAAAACAGGGAGGGGTAAATTACCTCACTTTGTCATTCTTACAGTTTGTGCCTCCACATGCAGCACAAAAGGTGATTATCTGGTGGAACCTTTTCTGGACCATGAAGTATTTACATCAGGTGAATGCTGTAGATTTGTCTTTCAAAACATGTTGTAGCAAATAGAATTAATGTTTTGCACTGGGGGAAAGGGATAAATCCTTTGCAGTTGTCAACTGCCTTAAAGACCCTCCTGTATTGCCATGGTTGGGTTGGAAGGGCAATGGGCAGGAGCTGGTTTTGCCAGATGAGAGCAGAGTTCTCAATAGAGTGGTGCCCTGTTTTCTGTTTCTAAGTATTACTGAAGTGCAAATATATGTAATTTGCATGGACAGGCAAAATAAAGGGTGCTAAATTTCCTCCTACTTTCTTCAAGTTCTGCTATTTCAAGCTGCTGTACTTGTGTTCTCCACTAATATTATTGCACAGAGGAAGGAGAACATTTTATTTAAAAGCAAGCATTTCTCGGCAGTTAATTTGTGCAGTGCTTACAGTAATTACTTGAAGAACACATGGTACCTTTTCTGCTGTGAATAAACACTGTACTAACCTCTGCTAAGGAGTAGTGCAGGTTGTCTAATGAATTGCATCAGGGTCCCCAGCCGGTTCATTCATTTCATTGTTGGTGCTGGCTGAAAGATGATTTGTTCCTGCTGTGTCAGAATAATCCCTCTGCAAGTGCCTTGTGCATCTCAGTCATGGCAGTGATAAAGCAGCGTGCCTGGAATGCTTTTGAAAATAGCCTTTCTAAAAGGATGTTCTCATGTACACTGTTAGGGCAGAAGGACCTTAATTTGTGTGGTTTTTCTAAAAGAGTCACTTGCCTGTCTCCTGTCTTTCAACTGGTTCACATAGGCAGAAGACAGGAAAGTGAGGCAAGCAGGCAGGGAATTAGTGGATTGTAGAAAAGATGCTTTTGACATTCCTGGTCAGAAAAGAACATGCCATCATTTTGTAGGCCGCCAGTAGAGCTTTCATCAGGAAGAATGATAAACAAATGATTCTTTTTACTTGTTTTGCATAATTGAAATATGTCAGCTCTGTGAAATGACTGTTGTCAGAAGGTGAATGTTTTCCTGCCTCAAATGCCATTGAGATGGGCGAGTGTTAGATCTTTTCCTTTATGTTTGAAAGAGGGTGAGGCCTTATGAAACAGCTGAGCCAATCTAATGGCCATCTTCTTCCCTGTGTCACCCAGTGACGTGAGCTGCTCCCTTTCATTCTGCTGGCCTGTGTCTGACCTCGTGTTGGGCTGGGTGAGATAGCTAAACTAGCAGAAAGCTATTCCCATTATTCTGGAAGAGAAGTTCTCTGCCAAATGAGCTGCTTAAACAAATTCACTGTGCAGTCAGGTGGGTGACCATGCCTCAGTGTGGGCAGTGGGAGGAGAGGAGGAATGGGTAGGGTCAACCAGTCTGCAGCAGGAGTAGTAAAAGTTATATTTAAGTGTATTTTAGTTTCTTATGCAGTGTCATCATCCATCTCTGTAAGCCTCAAATCAAATGCCAATTTCAGAGCTAAGTGTGTGAACTGTTTTAAAAGAGCAAATCAAAGTCCAGCATGGTGGTAATAGCAATGTGCTGATGGTCTATGAGGTTTCAACATTCAGTTTCTTCTACAACTGCAAAGACAAGAAGCTCCTCCAAGCATAAAAATCAGTTTTCTTTTTTAAAATAATTTCTGAATTTGTTTTTTTCAAGAAAGCTGGAAATAATGTCTGAGAATTTTGCACACTGTGTAGCAAAAGCAAGTTATTTCCTTTCAGCCAAAACCAAACAAACTTAATAGCTTTTTCTGGGGAGCTGTCATGCTAAACTATGGGATATGAGAAAAAAAGGATTAGTATATTTCTGTGCCTTGCTGAACCTGAGGTTAGTGACAACACTAAATTTCTTAATTACTTAGGAATAGTAATTTTAATAAAAATATGCAGTGTAATATGGACACTGTAATATTGCCATATTTCTGCCACTTTTAAGACCAGTTTATCCGCACTAAGTTGAGTAGTTACAGCTTGTTAACAGTATGTGAAGGCAAAGCACCTACTTTGCTGAAGATCTCCTGTAACTTCTCTGACATGTTCAGTTGGGCTTTGTTATTTATTTCAGCCTAGAAAATCCTCATGTTAAGGTACCCTAAAATAGTTTGAATATTTGTCTGTCAACAGATTACCTTTTGGAGTAGAGATGGGTGATTATGCTAACACTAGTTAAGCTGGGGAATCATTAGCCTTGGGTTGTGATAGATTATCCAGTATCTGGCATTTTTAAATCAAGCTGGTTTTACCTTGAACTGATAATGTAGCTAAACCCCAAGGCATACAGAGATTTTGGGAAGAAACTTGCAGTTGGAGTCAGGCCTTGGTCCCCAAGGCATGTATAGGTCTGTGACTTGCAGTGGCTGCAGTGAAGTATTTTGGGGATTTGCTACAAAGAGCTGCAGCTTTGTGCAGTGTAAGGTCTGGTTTTGTGTGGNTTTTTTTCTTTTTTTTTTTTTCTTTTTTTCAGTTGACTTGTGTCCTGTCTGCTTAGCAATAGCTGGGAGGACTAGGATCGTTCAGTATCTTTCTATACACTTTCCTTTCTTGTTGCTGTTAGAAATGGCAGACTGGTTACTTAGAGTTCATGCAGAGGTCAGAACATGAGAATCTACTGGCAAATATTTTTTCTTCCTTCTGCAGTTTACATTAGGGAAATAATTTTTGTTTCTTAGTTGTTTATTTTAGCCAAAGGCTCTTATCTGTTTCTCCAAACACATTTTGTTTCATTTGAGGCTTAATATTCATATTGTCTAAGATGTTTATTACACTTTTAACAAGAAAGGTGATTTTTAGACTTTTCATGTAGTCATGCTGATAAGGAATTACTTCTGGTTAGAAGATTGCGTCTGAAGACTATTAGTTTTTACCAGGAAAAGCTCCAAAGTAGGCTGAAGTCCTTTCTACAGCTCTGGCAGTTTCAAGCTACTGTTGCCAGACGTTTTCACTTGTAAGTGTTACATCCATATGTGTGCACTCCGCCTTTATTTTGTGTTTATCTGTACCTGTGAACAAGGTCTCAGTGAAAACAGTGATGTGAAAAAAGACAAATACTGCAAACTTTATTCAATGTGATTTTTGTGCCTTTGAATTTTTCTTTTTGTCTCCATTTGGAATGTGACAATAACTGTTTGAACAAAAGTGAAAGGGAAAATCCATCATGGATTTTGGGTCTTGTTTTTGTGGAACATGTTTAAAGAGAGGTGTTAGGTGAGGTGAACCTGGGGCTCTTTTTGTCGTGCAGTTTCCTTTCTCAGGTTGTTGCAGGTGGCTCCTGAGCTGGGTTTCATGTTTGGGCTACACTGGTCAGAGGAGGAGTCAGGCAGATGGGATTCTCCTAAGGATTCGAAAGGTCCTTTGACAAAATTTGCTCTGGTAATTTATTACCTGCTTAGCCTGGCAGGGACTGGCCTGATAGCTTGGCTCAGTGATGTTTTAAATTTCCTCAGTGGAACTTGTCATTTGTCAGCTTGCCTGTGTCTTGCACCTGAAAAAGAGCAGCAAAGGGGCAGAGCAGAGGTTTGCAAGGGGCCTGGGCAGGAATTGGGACCTGTCTGTTTGATGACAGCAATTGAAGGAGTGTTCTGTGTCATCGGGAATGGGAGGAAAGCTTCCCCCTTGTCTGTAGTCTCCTACAGAGAGAGGGGCTTGCTTCCTTCACACAAAGCAGACCTCAGAATGCAAACTTGGACCTTTTAGATAGGATCAAAATAATAATCACAGGTTGGGGTGGGAAGAACAAGGCTTGAACAAAAGTTCTTTTCTCCCGTTGTCACTTGGCACCTCTTCCTGCTCTAAGTGCTCAGCCAAGGCATTAGTACTGAGCTGCTGCAGAGAAGGGCTGTGTACAGTTGTTCATAATATAAGCAGGCCTTTTTTGTGGAGTTGTATGGATGTAGGTTACCTGTTTTCAGCTTTTTGAGGTGGTGTTGACCATATTTCATTTGAGTTTCCTCATGCAAAAAGTAATCAGAGAATAAAATAGTTTGTGCCCCATGTTTTTAGGCTTCTGAAATAAAAGAGAATTAAAAAAAAACCAGCAAAACCCTCTCTCTAAGTATACAAAGATGAAATGTTGGGATATAGGCGTGTTTACACAGAAATTCAATGATGATCAGTTAGTCATACAAATTTTTGGTGTTTACCCACAACCAGGGAAGCAAACAGCAAACACAGTTCCCAGCTCTGCTGCAGCTCTTTCCTTATCTAACTCTTCCTCTTGTTTGCTGTTGCCTTATGGTGCTTTGGGAAGAATGAGAGGGCTTGGCATTCCTTGGTGTATTTTGGGAATTCTTGTGCTGAAACTACTGGCGTTCTGTTCCATGTCATCTCTGTCACCCACCCTCCTTTTTTTTCCTATTTTCCCCCTCTCTCCTCTGTCACTGCTGCTCTTAAATTCATCATTATTTTGAAAGTGCTGAACTCCCATCCCCCCTCTGCAGCAGAGACAATGAAAAAAGCAGGAATGTGTCTAATGACCCAAGAAATCAATAATCCTTGTAAGCAGTTGGTTGGGAAAATGAGTCACATGTCTTTATTTTGAATGTCTGGGGTGTTTCAGAAAGCAGGCAATAGGAGAAGGTCTGTCAAGACAGTTCTTGCTGATACCTTGCTGATATCTTGCTGATATGTGCATCAGAACCTGCGCAGCGGATCTTAGAAAATCTTTAGAAGCTGCTCTCAGATCTGTTTTTCAGTGTCTGTGGGATCGCAGGAAATCCCCACAATCTGAAGTAATTAGCCTTCAGCTTTTTCATTAGTGTGAAGGTTTCTTCTTCAGTGTGGAAGTCTTCCTAAAGGCTGTATGTTCAGCAAAGTGTTGCAAGCTCAGTAATAGTTTTCCAGCTGGTCTATTGCCTGGCTTTCTTGCTGATCTTGGAGCTTGTCAGGGGAAAAAAAAAGGAAAATGTTAAAAGTGCTGCTCCTGATGTCGTTCATTTCCATAACTTGTCAAGGTATGAAGGAATATTGATTTGTGGTTGCTGATTAGAGTGAACAAACAAGTTTTAAGTTGTTAAGTTGTAAGGTCAGAGCAATTAATATATACGGATGTATTTTTCAGAGGCTTTTCTCGTACTTGCAAAGATAACAAATTTTGCCTGTTTCTGTACCAGCAGCGATAGAAATCTTGCTTAAATAAACTGAAATAAAATACAATGAGGTCTTTAAAAACAAAGCATGGAAGGAAGGGGCAGCTATTTATTGGCTCATTGTGTTGATGACATGCTAAATACACAACTTGAGAGGGCTTAGCTCAGGGTCTAGTTCAAAATCTTTTCATTTTCGTGTTGTGGTGTCCATGAGGAGAAAGAATTCTTGTGCCTGGAAACTGTCTTAGTGCTAAGAACCATACTTTATCTGGTTAAACACTGTTGAAACTGGAAGTTTTTTAAATAGTACTGGGTGAGTTTTAACATCATGTTAACTGAAGCTGCTTTGCATAAGGATGTTCTTAGCTTCAGTAAGTGACAGTGGCCAGCAGGCCAGTTAAACATATTTCTGCTTAACACACTTGCTGCTGTGCTTATTTTGAGTAACCTCTTCTTCCTGCACTAGAACTGTAATATTTCTCCATGTAATTTCTAACAAGTTATGCTTCTGTAGGCAAGGAGATGAGAAGTGTTCCTAAAAGCAGCGCAGTGGAACTGTTAAGTGATTTCAAATTGCAGATCCGAAGTAAATAATTAAAAAGCAAAGCAAAACAGAAAACCACAACCCACTGAGATTGAATAGAGTAACAATGGCAACTTGGCTGTGAGCTCTGCAAATTTGATGTACAAGTTGCCGAGATACAATAATGTAGAATTTGTTGCACCATTTTTAGCAGCCTTAAAGGCCTTTATACTCAGGACTGTACAATAAATCCTGCATCATTTATTATAGGGAAATGTTTTCCTTTCAGTATGAGATGTTGCTGTGTTGTGTTTCAAATAAGTGTACTCTAAATCTTCATGTGTTAAATGCAGGCTGTGAAGTGGTTTTAGATTTCAAAATTGAAAATCAGTTGATTTAGTCTGTTGCAAAAAGCCACTAAATTAGCAGAGCAAATAAAAAGGAAATAGTGTTGACAAGTTCCTTTTCCCCTTACCAATATAATTAAAAATACTGGCTTGTAAAAAGGTCTGTAAGAAATGGTTATAAAATGCAGCAGGAGAATTTTGGAAACAAAAATCTTCATCTGTCCTCTTGGTTGTTACATGCAGCTGGTCAGGGACTGAATGGAAAGCACTTGTACAATAAGCTCTAAATGATAAGGGGAAATTAATTGTATTAAAGAATATACAGCTTTTGGGAAAGGGAAAACATAAGCAATATTTGAGTATGACTAAACACAGGATCCCAGAATTTCAGGCACTTTATTCCTGGTGCAGTCTTCTATGTGCAACTGGTTCTATTTGAACTTCTGCACTTTTTTTGAATGATCAAATCCTATTTTACATTTTCATAGTTCTGTGGGCCAAATACTGGCTTCCTGCTCTGCCTCATTTCTTACTCTACACAACAAACTTCACAAATTCCCGTTCATCAGTTTGCTGAAAAACTGCCTGTGTGTGTTCAGCACTGCAGTTACTGCCTCTGTTCCTTTGGTCCTCAGGCATCATAAGGGGGATGAAATGTTTCTAGTTTTAATACTTCCAGCTGGTTTTTTATTTTATTATCATGTTCCTTTGTTCCTTGCTCAGAGGGATAATGTATTGCCAGGTCCCAGTGGATCAGGGTTGCTTTAAGGCAGGCTGTTATTTTATGCCAGATTTCTTATTGCTACTCTCCAAAGATGTTACCCTTAGAATTACAGTCTGTGTGATACTACGTTAGGTACTGAAAATGAGGGTCAGAGATGCCCTTTGCAGAAGGATTCCAGAAAATGTCAATTTTACATGGTTTCCACTCTTACTTGCCCCTGAGAAACTCAAACTTGCTTTAAGAGCTCCTTTTGTCCTTGTAGCAAAAATGGTGCAGAGAGCTTTAAGGGAATTTTCAATCATTTCTGCAGAAGTACACACAGTGAAGGGCTTTGGTACCTCATCCAGTCCTGTCATAGAGATGTTTTTAAGGAATGATGTTTGCAGCAGTGTGAGGCTGAAATAACTGCTCACTTCAGTATCTTGTAGCACTTGTTGAGATTTGCAGTTTGGCACATGGGTCATCTTGTGAACATGAGCAAGGATTTACATCACCTTTTACCTGTAAAAAGAATGGTGACTTTTTAAAAAAATGCACTTTTTAAATGCTGAATCCAAGCTTGACTTGGACTCCACTGTGAGGGAATCAAAGCCCCTGGCCAGCCCCCATCCACTCTCCTAGTGGCTCTCCCCAGTTCAGAGCCGCTTCTGGCCAACTTCAAAGAATTCACTTCAAAGGTTTTCGGCAGACACAGAACAGCCAGGCTGAGGTTGGAGTTTCCAGCTTTGGCAGAGTCAATGGAGCCTCGGTTTCTCGGGGAGCCCTCTTCTCTTTTTCTGTTGTTCATTCAAGCCAAATGTGAGCTGCTTTCATGGGGGGTATGGCTGCGTTCACCCCTCACTTGAACTGTGCAGCAAGAGGGGAAACTGCCTATAAAACGTAGATAGCTCTGGCAGAACAAAGGAACTTCAAATTCAGCTATGGAGAGAGATTCCATGTTAGTTCTCCACCTCCCCTGAACGCAGGATTGGCTTTATAGCTGAAGTGCAAGGTTTAGTCCTTCCTATAAGGGATCTAGTTTTTCTGTTTCAGCAATCCTATTGCAACTCTTCTGGTTCTTATTAGTCCCTCAAAGATCTGGTTCCTCTTCTCAGCTTCCTGAGATCTTACTTCTTGGCAACTTCCTATAACCATAATGAAAATGTGCTCCACAGAAATAGTGTGCACTGCCTGGAAATTTACGTTATTTTGTATTTGGCAATGTGGGACCTTCTGGGTGTCAAATGTCCAATTGCCTGAGGGAACACTGCAGCTCCTTCTGGTGCAATTGCTCTGGAAACCTCAAGCAAGGTGGAGGCTGGGACAGCCAAGTCCCTCTCGTGTTGGGGTGAATCCCTCTGCATCTTCCTGCATGTGCATCTTACTGCCTTAACATCCTGAAACTGTGTATTGGCTTCTAGAGTGACTCCTCTCCCCTCCAAACCCCAGAGCATGTGTTCTGTTAGTTCTCGATTAAAAGCTGTCATGGCTTCAGGAGGAGCCAAATATCAGTGGGGCTGGGAGAGCTGCCCATGGAAAATAAAATGGGAGTGGGGGGAGAGCACCTGGTACAACATTTTTGTGTGAGGTACTTGGTGTTCTTCAAAAGTAGATACAGAAATATGTCGAGTGCAACCCTTGTCACCTTCTCCACATCCCATTTTGAATATTAATACTTTTCTTTAAGACAGTGGTCCTGAGGTGGTGTGTAGTTTATACTATGCACTTGCTAGGCTATTTATATATTTAAAGCCTTGCTCTTGCTGGTGGGGGTTAAAACTGTGGGAAAATGCTAAAAGTTATTTTTTTCTTCCCCTATTATTTTAAAGCAACTCTCTGGCATAAGGAGAAGCAAGAGATCCTGCAAAAAACAGAAGTTTGCTGCTTGTCAGAACATTACTCCAGAATCAGTAACAGAAAAGATATCTCAAATACTGATTTTTTCTTTTTGTTAAACCATATAAATCTTTTTTTTATACATGAATAACAAATATATATATATATATAATATTTCTCCACACACACTTCTTTCTGCACCAACTGTTTTGAGTGTGGAAATTAGGAAATAAGACTCTTGATACTGCCAGACATTGGGTGTTCTTCCAGTTAGAGCCATGAATGCCTGGAGCTCTCCACCCCAGCCTGGCATGTGCCACTGGCTGGGAGTTGTGTGCTGGAAGATATTATTGGACAGGAACTTTTAATTCATTTGTGTGCACATTAAAAACAAAAATGCAATTTTGGCTCCCATCATATCACTAAGATCTTTCATTGTCTTGATCTTGTTTTTAGAGGTCTTGAGGCTGAGTGGTGATTGAAAAAGCTGTGCTGCCGAGTGGAGGCTTTCCTCTGCCTGGTCTCCTGTGCCAAGTGGCTGCTGCTGCTCCCACTCAGGACTGGGAAGTGAGGCTGGGGAGAGGGTCCTGCCAGCTTGGCCAGGTATCAGAGCAGCAGGTGGGAAAAGAAGTTCGCAGAAATGAGAGAAATGCAAAACTCAGTTTGACCTCAGCAGCTAGCCTATATTTTATATTTAATTATTTACCTTTCATTTATTTATTATCATCAGGTGGGGTGGAGCTAAATTTGCAGCTCAGTCATGAAGATGCAGAATGGGTAAATGGGGCAGCACTTCCAGCTGACAGCAAGTTGTGTCCAGAGCCACAGAGTTGCAAACATCCAGTCTCTTGAGTAATCACTAAGGGCAGCCCTGCTGGGACTTAATTGTGTATAATGCCTCATGAAAGCTGTGTGGGTACTGAAAGAGTAGTTTTGTGTATGAATGGCCACTTTCTAGGTATGAAACTGCGCCTGCAACACAGTATTTTTTCTTCAGTAAAGGTACCAAAATAAAAGGAGCTATTTGGACCTAATGCAGAAGTCTGGATGCTGCAGTTACAGCGTATATTAGAACACAGATTCCCAAGATACCCCAGGCGGGAGAATCTTGCTTTGCTGTGCATACATGATGTGAGGCAGAGCATTGCATTATAGTTTCACTGCTGCCACTTCATACTGTTGTCCTGCTTATAATTAAATGACTTTTGGGTCTAAGTTCCTACTATTTTTGCCTATCAACAAAGCTGGGATTAAGCGTTTCAAATCCCTCCTTCCCCAGGCTTTTAATTTTGGTGGATGTGTTTTAGGTGTCTCCATGCAGGCTTGTTGAGTAGATTTAGTCTCACCCTGAGCAGCAGAAAGTAATGAATATCATTCTTCCCATTGTGCTGTAACTGCATTTGAATAAGGAGCATGTACTGAGTGGCCTCTGAGAGAGGAATTTGATGCTGTTCCCCAAATTACTGCTCTTTAGAGGGCTTATGCAGAAAGCTAAACAGAAAGGAAAAAGAATAATTTATGTCTTCAGTACTCAGCTGCTGCCCCACCCTGGTGTGCAAACAAATGCCTTTCCCCTTCACTTCTTTTGAATGTTTATTTATTGTTTTTACAGGATTTTTCGCTCCCCGAGCTGTTGGCTTCCAGGTGCTAATAAAATGTGAATGTGTCCCAGACTCACCCTCACTGAAGTGCACACAGTTCTGCAGTGGCCAGATTTTCTTTTTTAGCACAACACGAAAAGAAAACAAAAAATCTACGTCTTTATTTTTGCATTTGGTGGCACAGATATGGGGAAATAACTTTCTCCCCCAAGAAAACATTTTCAAAGGGAAAAATTGTGGCAATTCTACTAGATAGTGGAGATGGGCTGGAGGCTGGGAACAGGGGGAAGTCTTACAGCAACACAAACTCACAGCTTGGGTAGTTTGGGGTAATTTGACTGTTTGATGTGACCTCATGTTAGAGTGGTTTACCTTGGGCTTCTTTTTTGCCTATGTGGTGTGTGTTTAAACTCAAGAGCCCCAGGGGAAGGAGTTGATGGAAAGACAGCAGGAGAAAAGGGGCAGCCCATATTTTTCCCACATCCCTCTATGTGTTTTGTTGAAACTTTTTTTCTTCATTAGGCCTTGACCTCGGGTCTGTTCCAGGCAGGAATGTGTTCCAAGCTTGGCGATAATTAAGGACAACTGGGCACATGGTGAGGGCAGCTCTGAGCCGGGCTGGCGGCTCTTGGAGCCGGAGCTGTTGCCCCATTCCCATTTGCCCTTCCCTCTGTGGCCAGGCAGCAAGGAGACTCCGGCGTAGATCTGGTGTGTGCCAGCTGAGTGCTGTGATCGTGGGGCTGTTGTGAACTATGGCCACTGTATTGTGGCTGATTGTGGCCCTTCCTTGCCTCAGCTTTTGTTCCCTGTGCTCAGCATCTGAAAGTTTTTGTCAGAATGGAAACAGTTCCTCTCCATCTCCTGCCTCAATTTCACTGTGAGTTGGAAGGAGTTGTCCTTGAGTGAACCCTTCTGTAAATTCAGCCTATATTCATGAATAGTTTAGTCTTCCCTGAAACTGTGTTTCTTAATGAATAAGTGATTGAGCAAGGGGAAAAAAAATCCCTTTCCATCCAGAAGCAGCAATATTAAAATTTGCTAGGCCTGTTTCTTTATTGTTATATAGTCTTTGGGCTGTTGTGAGCGGTAAGGATCCAGTTCAGCTGATAAGCAAACCTGACTCCTGCAGTCAGGGGAAGAAAGATTTTATTTTACTGGGGTTTCATTTAGGGTTTTTTATAAGTCTGTAACTTTAAAAAAAGAGCTTTGCAGCAAAAGCTCTGGTACTTCAGTAGAAGGAACTGGCTGGTGTGGTAACACAAACAAGGTATCTACAAGGCAACATAAACTCTATATAATAAGAGAGGAAACTATTAGGTGTTTTAAACTTCTTATTCTGGGTTGTTCTGTGTCTTGGGTGTCTGATTAGTGTTTGAAATGAAGGAGGAAGCTCTGGTGCTTTACTGGAAAGAGTTTTTTTTCTGCAGAAGATCAGCTCTGTTGGAAGATGATATTTTGGGTCTATTTTGGGTTGTGTAGCTATGCAGATACTGTTTCTGGGGTGACTGAGCCACCATTTACACCCAGTTTTTCTGACAGCTGCTATAAATACATTCTGTGCTCTGTTGATGGAATTGCAATAAAATTTATACTAATGAAATTAATAAAAAACTTCCTGGGTTGCATATTATAGGGGGTAAAAAATGATAGATACATGAAGTGCTCCTATGATATGGGAGAGAGGTATGTGAGAGAACAGTGTAAGAGCTTTAAATGTTACTGTGATAATATTTGGGAATGGGGGATCTTCATACAGTATATGTTGAAATGGGATAGGAGGATCATTAGGAAAACTGGAAATATCTTTCAGGATGCAATTCTAGTTAAATCAGGATAAAGAGTAAAAATAATAGTGTTCTATCCCCTTCAGTTTATTAACTCTCCAGTCTCCAGTGTGGGCAGTTCAAATGTCAGGTATAAAGGATGTGATTCAGATGAGACTGTTTTGCTTAACCTGCAGTATGAATGCTTTGAGTTAAAAATACCGTAACTGCAATTCATTTTCTTTCATTTAAATATGAAGGTTAAATTCTGATAAGTCATATCATCTAACATAAGTTTTTGGGAAATTGGCTAGGAAATATCCAGTGGTAGGTGTTGGATCAAAAAATTCACAGGTGCTACCAGACAATTTCCTGTTTAATTATTGTCTCTTATTGTAGTACTTGCTCGCTCCCTTCAGTGCAGGATTACCCCTGGGCTGACCTCTGTCAGTAATAAGGTAATTCTTTTGGTTTCTTCAGTGCTTGGGTTGTCTCTGCTGATGCTGCATTCCTGGCACCAGAGTATTAGTGTTTGAATGAATGAAAGTAGGTAACTTCATGTTCTTGGAGTCAATTATGAAACATGCTTGTTTGAAGTACAATTCAGTGCAAATTTTTTTTTCCCTTTGGCAGCTACAAATTCTACCTTTTTTCTTCTTGTAGAAGGCTTTAATCTTGAAATGTTTCTAGAAACATATCCCTGATATTAGAGCTATCCCTGATAAGTCATTATAGTTGGTTGAGGATTTTTTTTGTGGCTTTGTTCACAGTGTTGTTTTGTTTTTTTAACTCATGATCTTGTGACATGAGTGATTCTGTGTCTTCCCTCTTACAGGCAGCAATGTCCTATATGATCAAAGCTCATCTTTTTGGCTGTCTGCATCTGAAACCTCTGGGTGACACTGCAAGAGCACACACTTGCTGCTCCCACTTCTATTTTCAAACAAAAAGGAAACCCCTTGTTATCTAAGTACTTTTCTGTTTGTTTGGCTTACTTGTAAGGAATGTGCTTTGGTAAGTGTCTTTGGGAGGCAGAACAGGGACTGGGCTCTAAAACTTAGTCTGCATTTAAAGTGGACTCTGAACACAGACTTCACAATGTGCAGTTGCTGTTAGAGGCAGCACAGATGCAAAATTCACTGGATGGCAGGGGAGAAAGGGCTGTAACAGTGGATTTTTAAAGGTTCTGGGTCATGCAAACTGGATGTATCACTAGGAAAGAAAAGGAGAAAATGTCTTAATAGAGATGTTCAGCCCTTAGGGGTTGTCTGGACATCTGCCTTCTTGCCTCTTGGGATCTGGAGGCTCGTGTGTCCCAATACATGACAGAAAAAAAGTCTGTGGGTATATTTTCATTTTCATAGCTTGAGTCAGGTGGTGGGTCAGGCATCTTTCTAAACTAGGGCTTTGTGTGTGCTTGTGTATTCAAGGTAATGTGTTTCTCAGTCCTTTGAGAAGTGTTTCAGCTTTGCTGGGGCAGTCTGGTTGCAGTGAACAGTGGTCTTTAGTCTGAGTTGGCTTGGCATGCCCTCAGTCTCATTTGTATGTGTCGTCTTAGCCGAGTCTCCTCTCTTAATGAAACTCTTCCTGGTAGTGTCTGCAGGATTCCTTCTCACTGCTGCTGAAACACAGGCTGGAGGTGCTGCCAGGCAGGCCAGGGATTAAACCCTATGTGGGTGTGGATCAAATTCTGCTGTCAGCTCTCACCAATAAGGCCAATTGTTCCAAAGTGCTTTTCCTTGTTAGTTTGTTTTCTGCAGTTGAAGTGTAAGGAGGAATAAAGCAAGTATCTCCTAGAGGTGGGAGAGGCTGCTATGGCCTGTGAAGGATGCACTACTTTGTTCTGGTATGTAATCATTCTTATAAATGTTTTACATTCTATATTCAAACCTGTTCTTCAGGTAGTCACGTTTCTGGCAGCATTATATAACTCTGTGACATTTTGACTATCTCTCTTAGAGACAGGAGAGGTGCAGAGAATCCAGCTCGTGAATCACTCTCCGTTTAACCTTTGTTGGAAGGTGGGGAGGAAGGAGCCTGAGGCCACTAGAAGAGCAGTTGGGGAAGGTGATGTGGAAGCAAAACCACATCAATTAAAAGGTACCAAGATAATGAGGTTTCAGCAGCTGGAATGCAATTAACTTCCTCTTCACTCTTATCTTTCTCCCCTACCTGCACATGGGTAACAAAGGTCATTTGTGTCATCTGATACAAGGCTTTGGAACTCAGCACCCTGAGTTCATGTGTAATTTTTTTATTGTGCTGAGATTACAGATATATCAAAATCCCACCAGCAGTGTGGTGCAGAGCACTTAAAGTTTGTTTTATGTTGCTGCTTTACAATTTTTGCTGTTGGCAAGCAGCAGTTTATAGATAGTTACAAATATGCGTGTTATCCCCTAATCTGGGGGAACTCTGGCTATCAGATGAGCAAAGAGGGTAAATGACTTAGGCCTTCTGTGATGTGCACATAAAACATGATGCAAGGCATGGAGGACTTAGTTTCATCTTTGTCTTAGAGCTGGTTTAATGTGGCTTTAGCGTTTGAGTGTAAAGAGGAAGCTTTGCCGCATCAGGAAAATGCATCACAGTGAACTGAAGGGCTTCCCATCTAACCTTCCCCAAAGCTCTTGCTCCAAACACAGACACATTTACATGGCTTTTCTCTTCGGAGCTTTGGTACTTGTCAGCCTTAAACACACAGATGAGAAACTTCAGAAGTGTATTTTTAGCATTTTTTGCAAATAAATAATACCAGTGAATATGCTCTAGCTTGCTGGCTTTGGATATGTCCTTTTTCCTCCCTGAATATGATAGAGCTGTTATGCTTTAGCTATTGCAAAGTATAAAAAATTAAACACCAAACATCAGGCCAGAAAGAAATGTGTATGTCTGGAAATTATGAAGTTCTTACCCTTCAGGGTTTCCCAGGCCTTTTGCAGTGGTGCAGGGAAACGGTTTTCTGTAGTTTAGCTCAAAGTTAGAAACCTTTTAGAGTAGCAGTGATATTTTCTCTCTTTCCATGTTTATGGTTTGTTGAGGGCAGAGGAGCTAAAGAGAACACACCTACTGTTTCAAAGACACTGAACATATAATCTGGGTCAAATCAAATCTACTCTTGTGACTTTCAGCTTGAGTCAAAGAATAATGAATTGAAGGAAGTGTTAATGTGTTGTTGAAGAGCAGCAAAACTGAAGAGGAAGGATGAGGTGTTGTGATTGATTATAGTACCTGCTGCTCATCTTCCACTTTACCATTTCGTACAGACATATTAAGAGAGATTAAAATGCATTCGGGATACTTCAGAGACATGCCTCCATTTGAATTTCTCAATGTCCCTAACATGCTTGAAAAAAATAATTAGACTAAAGGGGTTAATAGCTAGTTAATAGTTAATAGCATAGATAGGAAAAGGAGAATTACTGATGAAGCCCTCCCCTACCCCCAGTGTCTTCTGCAGAGTCAGTGCCTGAACAGTATTAGTACTTTTTAATATCTACCTTTTTTTCCTTGGCTGTAGTTGAGGCAATAGTTGCTACTACAGACTTTGCCAAAGGGAGTATCTGCCAAAATGCCTGGAGGATGGTATTGCACTTGTTGCTACCCCTTTCTGTTTCTCTGTTAGGGCAACACTGTCGGATGCTGTGAAGGCCTGTGTGACACAATTATTCTTAATAGTGCACCTGTACTTCTAATAAAACTTCAAAGTATATTTAATGTGTTTTTTCAAGGCAGTCTGTGAAACAGGAGGCTGCCTGTATAAAATATACATGGGTGTGTCTTCAGAAACAGAACTTGTATAGAGATTTTTTTTTAAATCTTGTGTGTTTAAAATTTGCAAGAACCATCCTCAAGTGAAGGGGGAATTTCTGACTGAAATAGTTTGCTTCATCATTAAACTCAGTGGTAGTGGATCTTCATTTAGTGGTAAAGCAAGTTGGGGTAAATTTAATAAATTTTGTCTTTTGTCTTGTTTGTCTTTCACTTAATTGCAATTTTTAAAAGTATTTTTTCAGTAATCTTTTATAAAAACTTTGGATTGTCTGCCATGCAATACAAAGAGATGTGCTTTTGTGTTCTGGGTTGTAGTGTAGATAGAAGAAAATCTGTAAGTGTATGGAGATAGCAGAAGCTATGGGAAGCCACATCAGTGGTACTGTTGCTCTAAGCAAAGGATGAGCAAAATGTTGGGAAAATTGACTCAGCTTTAAAAGCTTTCTAGGTTTGGTTTGGTTTCTTTTTCCAAGTGATACACAAGGCTAAGCAAACACTGCACAGTGATAAAATGTGCAATGTATTTGAAATAAGCATGTTCCCAGACTGGTAATAAATAACATAAACATCTTCCTCTTAAAGTAAGGGTTTGAAATGAGCTACTGGCTGTTCTATCTGTATCAGAGCTGTGCCAAATATACAGATCAGCAGGAACTCCTTCATGTGTCTTGGAAGGAGAGAAAAGCCATGGGTGTTATTTTTCTAGAATAAAAAGTTTGCAGCTGTTCAGGCAGCAGTGTTGGTCTGATCTCTGGTTCTGACCCTGCACCATCCAGCCTTTCTCCAGCATAGCCAGTCCTCCCAGATGGCCATGAAGCTGACCTTTGAGAGGCATGTCTATTGACTGGTAAATGAGAGAGAGCCCGTGTTGTTGTGGGTGAATAACTTCTCATGCAGCCCCAATGTATTCACAGAAATGAGTCTGGCAATGGCGTAATGGCAGAGCCAATTCTCATTTCTGCTTCTATTCAGCTTCTGTTCAAAGAGGAGGAAAAGAGAGACTCTACCAGAGCCCCAGATGAACTTAGTGGAGCTGTACAAGGAGATCTTTTGTTCCCTCCCAGGAGTACTACTACATGTTTTGAACGCTTGCAGTCCATTTGTCTTTTGCTACAGTTTAAATTCATTAAGGGATTAAATGGGCTGACGATAGCAAGCAAACCCCAAGAGTATCCCTGCAGCCCCATAGTGCTGTATGTGAAAATAACATATGGGAAAACATTCTTTAATCAAATTGTTTGTGTTAGTGATAATCTGATCCTTGTAGATGAGCCAGATCTGTGGCTTATTTTGGAGCTGGAAAAGGTTTCACATCACATTTTTTGCTGTAAGGCAATTTGCATTTGCTTTGAGGAAGTCAAGCTACTTTGCTTTTAGGTCCCATCAGAAAATGTAGATTCACAGTAAACCAGTGCAGGTGAAGATGTTATATGCTGTAAATAAGCACTGTGAAGAAAGTCTAAGGTCCAGCCAGTAATTTATTGCATGAAATTACTTTCCTTGTGACAGGTTTATGATGTTTGAAGATGAACATAGCCTGACCAAGCCAGCTTGGTCTGGTGTCATTATCTCCCACTATCAGCACAAGGCAGTGCTGACATCTGCATCCACATTTTACACTCTTAACGAGGCCATTCTTAGCCTTGGGCTTCCAGAATGTCAAATTTTATGGGAATTCAGGGTATTTCCCTGCTGTTAGTCACTTGGGCTGAAGTTAGGTGGTTTTACTGGGGCCTCTAGTGGTCTCAACCTGCATGACTCCTCCAAAGCTGCTGCTCGGGGATGGGGAGGGAGGCTTGCTTTCCTCCCTCCCTTTGGATAGATGTACCCAGCTACAGGGCAAGGGCACTGCCATACAGAAAATTTATTTGGGTTCTAGTGGAGCATTTCACACGGAGTTAGAACTGCATGTACTGAAGGAGCATGAATGAGTGGTAATAAACAGCAACAGAGCGTGAAGGAGGAAATGAAGGTTAGCCTGGGAAGTCTGTGTTCGGCAGTGGTCACAGGCTGGTTTTTCCCAGCTGCACAACTCAGAGATTTTTAAATTAGGAAGTTTTCAGGATAAGGATGGAAAGATAGGCTGTATTAAGAAAAGTGTAGAATTAAGGCAGGAAAGAGCAAAACATTAATGTACCAGCATCAATGCTGCCCCCCCAAAAAAGGATTTTCCATGTAAACAGGACAGTTTTGAGCTCTGTGTGAGGGAGCTTGAAAGCTTTCATAGGCCATGGTTCTCCTGCCACCAGACAGGGTGTCATAGATGAATAATTTGGTCCTTTTTGTCAGTATAAATAATCTGTCTTGATGTTGTCTTTGAGCTATAGTGTAAGTTTTAAAATCCCTTTACAACTAGTTTTACTTGGAAAACCTCTCAAACCAAATCCAGCTCAGTATTATTCTCCTTGTAAAGTATTTTTTAACACTTCCTGAGCAAAAACTGTGCAAAGTCCAAAGTGTCTGGCAAAGCATAGTGAAATACTGTTGTGATAAGAGAAACTTGAGAGTCCTGACTGCACTCAGCTAAGCAGTTCTGAACTAGGGCTCTGTCAGGAAATGCTGCTCCTTTTTGTGACTGTGCTGCAGAGGCCAGGCAGCTGCTAGCTCTGCTGAGCGTTTTCCATGGTGCCTGGGTGGCCAGCCCTGCTGACTTGGCGACACTGACTGTTGTGTCATTGCCACCTGGGTATTTTTTTTTTCTTTCTCCATTTTTTCATTGTATCCTGCTTCTTCCAGGGTGTGCCTGAGTAATGAGTCAGAGTGAAAAAATAGTGCTCTTGAGCGGTACACAGGAATGTGGCTTGTTCACAGAAAATAAAGGTTGATGCTTCCTCAGTTTAAAAAATAAAATGACTGGCAGTGTTAACTGAAAGTTCCTCTTAGGAGTTTTTTTTTCAATTCAAGCACTGCTCTTGCACTTCCATCTCCAGTTCCACCCATGTCAGTTAAGTGTCGTGGTTTAACCCTAGCTAGAAAGCAAGTACCCCATCCAAAACAGCCCCACACCAGCTACTGTGGAGGAAAATAATTCTGCCCCAGGTGAAACCAGCATGGTATGACATGGAATTTAAGTAAGATAACAGTTTGGGGTTTAGTAAGTAGTTGTTTCAAGTATTACTCCTTGCCACTGTCAAATAAGCACACTGTTCTCTTTGTAACCTCCTTCAGCAGGATGGTCTCTGAATTACATTTGCAACTTACTGGGTTATGTGAATTATTTAAGCTTGTTGAAACTTTTCAGCCTTTCTTTGGGCTGAAGTTTTGTGGTTTCCTCATTTGGAGGAATGATCCTACTAAACTGAGGTGGTCTGTAGTACTTAATGCTTGCAATTAATCAGGAGCTGGAAGTCCGTGTGAAACAGAACTGCTACTGGGCTGCATGGAAACATTTTAAACTAAATGTTTTAAACTGGAAGTCATTGGAATTAAATCTAATGGTGTTCTCTGGGGTCAGTGGTGAGAGAGCTGTCTGTTGCAGTCATGTTTGGGTTTTGGTGTGTGTATTTTTCTCTTTATTTTGGATATGTTGCCCAGAAAACTCCTTGCTCCTAGGTTAGCCATCTGAAAAGCAGATACAGGTAAAACTTGCAGAAGAATCAAGGAGAAAAGAGGAAAAAAAGAGCTTGCTCCAGTATGTGTCATCACAAATATCTTTTTGGTGTCTCGTCTTGGTTTTCTTACAAGACTTTGTCTTCCACGGCATTTTCAGTTCATTGGAGGTGCTGCGCAGTCTAGAATGTCCTCATATGTTTTCATAAAAGCCAGTGGGGAAAAAATATATTTGGTCTCTCTTTGCAGAAAGGCTTGCTTCAGGGAAGTCAGAATTTAGTAATGTCAGGGGCAAAATATAAATACATGCAAAGTGGAAATAGTTTTTCCTCTTTCACATAACTGCATAACAGCTGAAAATAGCCTGTGCACAGTTGTGTGTGGCTGTTTCAGGGTTTTGCACAGCTCCCTAATACAACAGGGTGGCCTAGGAGGGTCCAGCCCCACCAGTTCATAACAAATACCAGCTCATGTTTCTTCTGAGCTTTGCATCTCCATCTGGTCCTGTGCAGGCTCATTAGCAGAGCTGCCCATTTAAAAGAAGACTCCAAACATCTTGTAAAAACTTAGTGCTGTTTCTAAAATTAGAGCTTTTTTACTCTAGGATAAACCCACTTATAACAAACAGTCTGTGAAGTAGTGTATTGTGTATGGGCTGTGAGTACCTGCATAAAATACCAGAGGGAAAACAGATGGAATTGACCCTTGCCACTGCATATTTCCATTTTTTAGTGGACGTGAATGAATCATATTATTGAGATAATCTGGAGTTAATTTGAATGGAAAAAAAAAACCCAAAGAAAAATAAAAACACAGAACTGTTGTGGACTGCAGTTAAAGCAAGTTTAGCAGAGTAAATATACACTAGAAAGGGGAAAAAAAGAAAAACAACCCCAAACTCTAGCGCTGAATCCAGAAAGTCATCACTCTTCAATGAAACTATATAACATAATTAAATGTTATCTTCTGACTTAGTCTCCTCTTGATTATTTCCTCCTTCAAGTTGTAAGGACCTGATATAGGAGGGCTAAATATCCACAAATGCCACTGGAATTGGTAACTGAACTGCTATGTTAGCACTCCTTCAGCACACAGGCTTTATCCACGTTGTGTTTTTCCTTGTTGGACAGTGAGCACAGGGGAAAACACCTGCTTTTCTTGGCTTGGCATATCTTTGTGTAAATTAAAGGCTGTCTGGAAGTGTGTAAGAGGGGTTTGGATGTGGCATTTGGGTGTATGGTTCAGGGGTTATTGTGGTGGTGCTGCGATGACAGTTGTACTGGATGATCTTGAAGGTCTCTTCCAGCCTTGATGGTTCTGTGTTTTGTAATAGTGCCATGATTTGCACGTGAAGTTTTCTGCTTAAATGCAGGGAAATGCTTTGCAGTTGAAGATTTATGGCATTTTATAAAAAAATTGGAAAATAGGGAAACTCTGTTATCCGAGTATATTTTGATTCATTTTCCAGTATGATAATTTTTTCCACCCCAGAGTCCACACATTGTCCAGATAAGGCAGTTACTTGAACTAGGTTCACACAGGTTTAATTCTGTGCCCCAATTCAGGTGAATTCATTCTTCTTGCCCAGTGCTGTAAGCCTACAAGCTTCATTAATTTGAAATAATATGGAAATTAATGAGATGGAACAGCCCTACGATGAGTTTCACGAGAGAAACATTTCATCTTTCAAAAATCCACCTTGTCTTCCTGCAGGACAACAGTCTCCAGCAGAAAGGTGTCACTCCCTGCTGATTTAGACTTTGCACTCCCAGGCAAGTGGAAAGATATCCCCAGGTGGAATAGCAGGCCATGGCTTAAAAATCCTAGCAAATCAGCAAGTATTGGAAAGCTGTATCAGTCTGTGGATGCAATACTTGGGCAATTGCAGGTGGCCTCAGCAAGGCTTTCCCGGACAGGTGCTGTCAGGGCACCCACATATATAAGGGTGACTCCCTCAGCCTACCTTCCGTCTGGATCGAGTAATGAAGATCTCGCCCAAAAAGCAGGAGGACTCTCCACATTGCTAGTTCCAGAGCGGTTTATTGTAGGGGAGGTAAAGGAGAAGGATCCAGAAAGGTGCAGGGACACAACCAATGTCGGAGGGAAGCCAGAGGTGGAGAGCCCGGAGTAAAGGGGAATACAGTATTTAACAGGGGGAAGGGAGGAGGGATCAGGGTACTGAGGGTCCAGTCAGGTAGGGGCTCAGGGGAGGAGTTGGAAGGAAAGGACAGAGCTTGAACCAATGGAACCAACATGTGGGAGGGATCAACAGCGGAGGACCAATGGGGGAGCAAACAGCATGGTACATTCTGGAACTGGGGAGTAAAGAGGGTTTAACAGACAGTAGTAGATTAGCATAATCGAGCATAGGATCATGGGAGTTTGCCACACTGCCTCTCCCTATCTTATACAGTTATTGTCTCCCAGGGAAATCGGCCTTCCTCACCGACTCCCACAGGCAATCCATTTCCATTACTGTGGGGCTTCTTGAGTTTGATTTTCATGTACTTTGTGTGACCTTCAGTAAAAGCTTTATGTGGGACTACTTCCTGAATAAGTCTGTGCTAACTAGGAAATGTCAGAGGTGAGAGAGGGGTCTGTAAGTGGCCAAGTTACTGTGTCTTTGCTGATTAATGTTTGTTGGCTGAGTGGTGGTTGCTGACAGTGTCAGCAAAGCCAAATCTGGAGTCATAAAACCATCATGATGGTGCGGTGTGGTGGCTTGTCCTGAAGCCCACAGTTATTCATGTGGGACAGCTGATCATAGCTGGACATAAAAGGGGGAAAAAAAACGGTGTGAGATCAGGGGTACTGCCTAGTGGGGCAGTGATCTTAATTATGCTGCTGCTTTGGTGAAAGGGTGTTGAGAAGCTTGTGTTGTGATAGCTTGGTGGTATTTTTGTGGAACTCCTCCAAACCTGAGAGGACGGGTGGGTGGAGACTATAAGGTCCAAAGGTACACATTTGGAAGATCAGCTTTGAGAGGGGTATGATTGCTCCCTGTCTTTTTGCATCTGAGTCATGAGGCACACAGTGCTGAGCACACCAGAAACAGTAAGCAGCAGCCTCAAGTGGTGTTCTTGGAAAGTTTGTGGTTAAGGATTTTTTTGGCTAAGAATTTTTTGGTTTGCTCACTTGGACTGTTTAGTCAGCCTTTGACCTTATATTTACATGAACCAAACCATGCTGTTTGTTTTGAAAACTGGAGCAGGGATGTTGGCTGCTGTCCACAAGGGTTTTCCCCAGAGCAGGAACCCCAACTTCATTAGAGGGCACAGTTTGGCAGCAGTCCTGCACTGCTGTCTTCTGTGTGGCTCTCGCAGTGCATGTGTAGAGCTGGCATGTTTTAAATCCTGCTCCTGAAAATATCTTACTCTGAGTTATCAAATATCGGTGGGATTTGGTCTTCTCAGTCACTCCCTTTTTTTTTTTTTTTAAGAAGTTTTCCTGCACCACCTCTTAATTCTTCCTAGATAAGATTACTCGTGAGATTAACACTGATTCCTCAGTTAGGCAACCCAGTATATGCCTGAGGAGGGTGGAGCTGAATTTGGCTTCTATCACACACCACCAGCCTCCTGGTCAGTTGTAAACTACTCACATAAAGAGCTCAGAATAAATTAATTCCTCAGCTCCTCTGGAACTTACAGCCTTTGATCAGACCCTAAGCATGGCTGTGTGACACAGGAAAAAATTCATTTGCCATAGCTGATGACAGTGCAGGGTTTGTGTATACATTTCTCTCCTGTTTTTCAGTTGAAATGGTCAGTATTTGGCATTTTGCTGTCTTTTCTTGGTTAAGGATGTTCCACCCCTACCCAAAGTTCCACTAAAGTTAAAAAAATTACCCAACTGTATATATGAATAATAGGGATTTGTGTCATTGGAAAAGAAAAGCAGGGATGGCAGGGCTCATGATGTATTAAATGCAAGCACAAGGAGAATCAGGTGCTCAGTGCAAATATCTTCTGAAATCATAAACAAATGCTTTGTGTAAATTCTAAGTAATAACATCAGGTTGGAGAACAGTTAGGTGTCGCGGCAGAGGGAAGACCTGGA
>WBNO01005837.1:0-30261 GCA_013400575.1 Peucedramus taeniatus | reverse complement strand
TGCATACTTCATATTGATAGTTCAGTTTTAATCTTGCATGGAATGCATATTTCAAGGTAAAAACCCTGTAATGAATATATTCATATTGCTTAATTTAGGTTTTTAACCATAAAGGAGATTTACAAGGAAGTAGAAAAACTGTATTTTAAAAGTTGCCAAACAATTGAAGAGGATTAATCAAAGATGTGCTTCTCATACACAAAGAAAATGCATGTTGGAAACAAAAATTAATAGCTAGTGTGCAATATGTTTATCCCATGATTATTCCTGAAACTAAGAAACCACAATATGTATAGTTGGTTTAAAAATATCTGAGCTATTTCTGAAAAACTGTGTATTTAGTAATTTACACCTTCAAATGTGAACTGAAGTAGAAATTTTAAGATAGCATTAGAAGGTTATATTAATAAATTAATTATTCTAAAGCACTTGGTAGACTTCTTTATCAGACTTCTTTGTTTTTAAATATTTAAAATTAGCTAAGAAATATATTATCATGAGAAACAATAAGCAATTGCTTTGGAAAAGTATGTTGAAGACAGCTCTATAGATATTTCTCAATGAAACATCCAGGAAATTTAAAATATTTTAGGTGGTAACCACAAATACTGTCCTTCTCGGCAAGAAAAATGACCCTTTTTCTAGTGAAGCAAACTGAAAATTCAAAAAAAAACATGTTAAGAATTAAGGGTGTGGTGGGGTTTTTTTGTTGGTGATTTTGTTTTGTCTTCCCAGTACTTACAAGATTGATGCCACCTCCTCAACTCCTTTGCAATTTCCTTCTCCTCACATGAGGCATCTCTTACTCCTACCAGGAAGGTAGAGATGAGCCAGTAGAGGTGTCTGAGCACTGTCAGAGAAATAAGTGCATGGATTTTGCAGCTGTGCCATGAAAATGATATGCAGCTGGACTTCGATTAACACATGATCTGAGGAATTCATCATCTTTTTGCTTAGTGTAGTTACACAGACCGGATGCTTGCTGCTTACTGAAGCCTTAGAGTTTCACCAGCAGTTCATTATCACTTAAAACTCCAGAATAGGTTGCACAAGTGTTTACACAAACAAGCACTCAGCAGAGCTGGAAAAGAAACCATGATATCCTTCCTTCTGCATACGTCTCTGAAGTGGGAGACTAATGAGAGCTTACTCACTGTTTTGTGTTGGTTTTAATGAGTGTTAGACATGTTAATCAAAACAGAATAATTCCAAAAGAGAGTTTATAGATGTCTACTGCAAAGTGAGACCTAAAACTGAGGAATCTTTTTCTTCTCTATACTTTTTCTTCTATTTTTCCCTGAAGATATTCAGCTGAATACACCAACGCGTGCGGCATTGGTAATAAGCAAGAGGAGTTGGAAATCATGGTGGAGTTAGAAATTGACTTAATTGCTATCATAGAAACATGGTGGGACGAATCTCTCAACTGGAACACAGCAATTGAGAGCTACAAGCCCAGAAGAGATAAGCTGGGTAGGAGGAGAGGGGGTGTTTCACTCTACCTTAAGGAATCAATAAGCTGTGAAGAGTTGCCTCTGAAAAACAGCCACAAACGTGCTGAGAACCTCAGGGTAAAATTCAAGGACAGGACTGACCAAGCACACGTTGTGGTTGGGGTCTAAGTCTGCCTTAGCAGGAGAAGCCTGTAGATGAAGCCTCTTGCTTCTGCTGTGGGCAGCATCACCCTCACTGGCTGTCATCCTGATAGGGGATTTCAACCACTTGGATTATCTGCTGCTGGCTGTAGACAATCCAGGAGACTCCTGGATAGATAACTTCCTCATCCAGGTATTGGACAAAGCAACCAGAGAAGAAACATTACTGGACCTGGTGCTCATCAATGCAAAATAATTAAAGAGGCTAGGAATGGAATGAGTCTGGGCTGTACCAATGTTGTGATCCTGAGGAACAAGGATCTGAACTTTGGAAGAATGAAATTCCACCTTTTAAAATTACTAGAAGAGAGATCCCCTGGTAAGCTGTTCTAACAGAGGAGCTGAATGAGGCTTTGAACATCCCGATCTTGTGGGTGGCATCCCTGTCCACAGTAGGGGAGCTGGAATTAGATAATCTTTACAGTCCCTTCCAATTCAAGCTATTCTGTGTTTCTGTGGTACTATGATTTCTCACCAGTGTCAAGGAAGTGAAAGTACCTCCAAGATGACTCTGGGTTGTGAACTCTGAAACAATTCAGTTAATTTGCTGCTTTGCTTTGTAAAGCCGTCATCACTAAATCCATGGTTCTCGATCATCCCATGGCTGCCTCAGTACTTATGCACCTCTCTGTCTCCTCCTCTGGAAACTTCCAGCCCTCCTGCTTCTTTGGTACAACTGGTAAAGTATCAGGCAGGCTGATTCAGGGTTTCCAATAGCTTACCAAACCTTGAAAATTGAAAAATGTTGGCATTAAAGAGTAGATTTGACAAACACCATCTCATTAGAGGACTTAAAGACACTGTTTAAGATATATTAAATCTTAATCTTTTAAAGTTGTTCATTACACAATTAATTGTCATTTATACACATTGCCATCAGCATGCAAGGTAACAAATTCTTCATGCTCAACATAAGCTTAACCCCAGACTGTGATCACACATGCTGAAACACTAGGAGTTTTATTCTGTTTGTCAGTCTGGTGGAAGAAACTTATCTGGCAAGAAGTGACTCTGAGATTTGCAGTGGTATTTCATGTGCCCTATTTGAGCTGCTGCCTCCTTTTTTCTCAAGGAAGCTGAAGGGTTCAGTAAAGGAAGAGATTCAGTCTCTATCTGTCCTTAATGAAGGAAAAACAACTGATGACTGCATTGTCTGTGGACTCAGTGAATGGGCTTTCAGATCAGACAGCTGTGAGCAGCCTGCTAGCTCATCAAAATATTTTTTCATAATATACCTGAACTATTTGTACTTCAATCCAGATCAAAATAGTAGATTAATTTTGGTTTATTTTAATTTTTTCCCCCAAGCCCTTCCATTCTTGGAACCTGGCTGCTTAGTCCTTTCAGGCATTTTAATTGTTTTACATAGACTATTTTCATAGGATTTATAGGGAAAAAAAAAACCAGTTATTGAAGTGGTATATGCCTTCCCTGTAAAAGCCTTCTCTGGCTTTTTTGGCAGCTGAGAAGAGAAAGCTCTTTCCCTTATCACATTTTACCAAATGTAAAATTGAACTTAAATTTCACATAGTTGGTGCTTTGACACTGAAGTATCTCAATACGCTTGAACTATTGCGGATTCTATTAAGAGTCTGTGAAGGAACATTAGAGGACTTGTTTCAAGTCAAAAGAAAACCAAAAGAACTAAATTCACCAAATCAAATTAAAGATGCTCTATGTTGTATTTTCATATGTCAGAACAGAACCCATGGACCTTTGCAGAGAGATCCACATCATCAGAGTGGAGGCAGTGTTACTGCCACCTGCCTTCCCTTTGAGTTTCTGCCAAGAAGGAATAACATTTTATTGATGCAGATCTCACACTCTGTACAGGATTTTCATTCCAGACAGAGAAGCTCTTTTAATGGCAGTGTTGGCTCCAATCCTCTGATAGGGAGGAGATTGAGACTTGTTTCCAATGAGTTGCTAGTGAGGACTAATACCAGACTTATGAGAAAAGGTACCATAATCTAGTACTGCATGAGTCCGACTAAAAAAAATTTAGAAGATTTAAACACACACATAGAGAGAAGAAAACTCTAAATTTTAAAATTTGTTGCTGTGTCCTATCCATATAATTTTATTGTGACTTAAGAGAAAAAAAAATTAGGGACTGAGCATATTACTCATAATTTTTATTGAGTTGATTTCATATCCCCCATGGACTTATGCCATTAAATTCTACTATGCCATATAAATCTCCACAGCTATGATTACTCTATGATAACTCCATGCCCTGTTGAACCTTGCAGCCTAATTGGTAGTTTACAAGGGAATATCTATGTTGGTTTTGAGATTAGCATCCTGTTTCCTCAGCAACAAGCAATATTTTCTTGACATGCTCAAAATTATTAATATTGGTGTGTCTGCTTACACAAAATGCAAGTGAAAAAATATTCTGTTCAGATGAGTAGTGAAAGTAATGAAAAATATTAGTTGTTTGCAAGGTGAATATTTTCTGAATATTAGAGAATTTTCTGAATCCCATTTTGGTGCTCATTCACAGCAGCACAAACCAGGTAAATCTCTGATGATTTGAAAATCTGAGAGTCAGTAAAGAATCTGGGCTATAAGGTACTGAAGAAGTCTCCATTAGGCTTCACACAGGTGCCTTTTACAGGAAGTATCTGAGGAAATCTCTCTGCCAGTTTGATTAGAAACTGGGTATTCTGTACTAACTTGTTTTGATAAATAGAGATATAGGAGAATATTGGATGTTTAAGGCCTCATTAAACCAGCTAAGGCATGGGACTATTCTCTTTTAAATCTGCTAGCCAGAATGCACTCAGATGATTTGAGAATTTTGTTATTTTTGCAATTTTTTTCCATGATTCTCCAAGCAGCAAGCCAAAATCCTTTATCCTTCACAGTCCTACAACTCTTGGGGCAGTTTTTGGTTCAGTTGCCATACTTCCTCCTCTGTAAAAACTCCAAAGAAAATAGATTTCAGTAGGATGACAGAACACTTCAGTAATATTTCAAATCACATTAAGATATACTTAAAAAATTCCCAGCCATAGAGCCTCATGTTTTTTTTTGATCTGAAAACATGTAACAATTTAACTACCTATAACTAAGGGAAATATTTCATCAGAAGAAGAAGCATCATTCTTCCATGCCTAGAAAATTTTATAATGGAACAGCCACTTTCTGGATGAGGCCTTTAAACCAACACTGAAAGACATCTGCCAATACTGACATCTGCATTTGCACAATTTTTTTCAGAGAGCACTGTTCCTTTCCTTAGCTTCCCTATAAACCATCCTTTGTCTTTCAGCCCCGCCCCTCACAATCTAGGGCTCATTTCTGATAGCATTTCTGTCCTGCCCCCTCAGCAAAGAACTTTCTACCACCTCTATTACTTATGAATACCTGGCTAGATCAGAGGCTATACAGTTCACATATCTGCAGGAGGTGGCTTCCTATCCAATTAGGAGCTAAATGCTGAATTCTGAGCTACAATAGAGAAATTCCTGGGCCAGACACAGCAGGTAAACAAGGTACAGTATTTGGGTGTTATAAAGAACAAAGTTAAGCTGGACAGAGATATGCCCTAAGAATCAGCCTTCCAAAAATATCTTCTGTGGTGGCTAGAGCAAAACTTCCTTTTCTATGTGAAACATGGAAAAAAAAACAATTTTAAAAGTAAATGTAACATGATACAGCAACTGCTGGAAAATACAGTTAAATGAAAGAAAAAGCAGACAAGAAAGCCTGAAGGAAGAGATGAACTTCCTCAACTCTTATAGCTTTCTGAACACTATTTGAAGCCTAAAGGAGTGTTGGTCTACGTAATCCCTGTTCAATGTACATCTAGAGGGTCAAGTAAAAGGAGTAAATTACAGTATTTTGTTTTTCTTATGCTTTAAATCTGAGTTTCTCTTCATCAATTGTTGCAACATTTTTCTTGACTGTGTACTTTTGGGAGCTCAGTATATACACAAATTCACATAATTCTGCCAATTTTGCATAATATAGAGATCAGATTTAGGAACAGTGGCAGTTTCTCCTCCCTTCTGCCAGGGTGTAAACCTCCCTAGCAGTCATCTATGAAAAATGATGAAAAGTAGTCCTAAATGTTCATGTCTCTGTTAAAATTCAAAGAAAACATTATGCACACACCGTATTTTTCTTCCATTTCCTTCTCTCCGATTTCTGCTCGGCAGTTTTACAGGTGTCTATTTTCTTTTCTGTTCTTCTTGTCTATACCACTCTTTTTTTTCTGCAGCTCTTAGATGTTCCCTACCATTTATTCCTCTCCAAAAAAGGAATTCCTTGAGACAAAATGGCTGCCACTGTGCCTCAGTCCCTCACAGCCCTCTCAGTCCTCTTTCCCAGAATATTCAAGAATCCCAAATCTAAATGACTATTGTCATTAGCATCAGGCACAGGATTCACCATCCCATGTCTTTCCAAAGCACGAGGTTAGGCAGGGGTTAGCACCCCTCTCATGAGAACAAACACGCCCAGACACCATGCTGCTCCTAAAGGAAGATATTTTGGAAGCCCTAACATGTTGTCACCTACCACCCATGAAGCAAGTTGGCTCATGCATCTGGAGAGTAGAGATGAATGTGCCCCCGCACTATGATGTGCACTATCTGCCTGCCAATTGCAGAATATTGGGAAGTGTATGAGACATCACAATGTCTCAGAAAATATTCTCCCTTTGTGCTCCCTTTTCTGCACCATTTTTCCATTCTTTGACTCACTTCCCAGAGGCATTACAGCAGTCTGTAGGTGAAAGGAATTATTTGAGTATGATTTTCAATCCTGTCCATTCCTTCTTTATTAATTAAACTTTTTTAAAATGTTACCTTTCTGATCTTTAAGACACATGTTAAGGAAAATCTTGCCTCCCTACCCTAAAAAGAGGGTTTGCTCTCTTTGCTCTCATTCTCTGGATCTACTAGACCACTTCTTGTGGAGAATTCTTTCTTACCTGCTTAAGTGACCTGTCTTTCCAGGTGGGTTCCCAGAGCCAGCTTTAAAAAGTGAGTCCTTGCTGCTTCAGTTATACTGCTGCTCCCAGTGTCTCAGAAGCCATTCCCATAATCTTTATACCTTCACTCAGAGCAAATTTGCAAGTTCACAGGCACTCCTCTCCTCCACAGTGTTTCATGCTCTCACATGGACTGTTTCTGGACCACTGGACACACTGCTTTGTGCCATCTTTTTTATTTGTGACCCTATTCAGTATGGAAATTTCATAGCCAGTGACAGCATCCTTATCTTTAGGTAATATATTCTAACATCCTTATAAAAAAAGAATCCTTGAGATAAGGCAAAACCTTATCAAAGATTCAGTTGAATCCTTCAAGAAATATGCCAGTTACTTCTCATGAAGGTTCTATTTTCTTTTTAAATTCACTATGACAGAAATACCATTTCTTAATTCTCTTAGATTAAATTCACAAAGTCACTAGCCTTGTTTCCAGCAACATAAGAACCTGAGTAGTTTCCAAGTACAGGAAGATTCATTTTGAGACAGTTTGCTTTGTCCACATCACTTGATTTTAATCTTGTTCATTTGTCACTGACAGCATCACCTGCTGAGCTAAAATGTTTTTCAGACTGAAACTGGAGGATGGGCAGCCAAGATTAATGGCCCACAAATCATATATTAGGAAGTGGTTTTCTTTGACCAGCACTGAATCCTCATTTATGCTGTTGTTGGATGGCAGTAGGAAACTATAGTTAGAAAACAGTGCACATTTTTCCTTTATAATATTTCATTTTCAGTCAACTAACCCCCAAAAGTTGTCAGATTCATCACTTAAGGACACCATCTGCTGACCTGTCATGGAGGGTGGTCAGAACTGTTGCAGTGGAGCATTTTTTTTCTCCCAGATTCTTGTCTAAAAGCAGCCATAGGAGAAAAGGGTAAGATACAGACCTACACTTGGATGCTTTGTTTGGAGGATTCTCCACATGATTAACATTTACCAAGGCAACAAAGAAATAGATGAAGAGGAAAAGTAAAAGCAGTGTGTTGCATGGGAGAAGGTTCTTGTATGAAATGTGACCTTTAGGTCTTTTTTCTGTTCAGCCAGTACTTCTAGATGTACGCATCTCGTCCCTGCTTCACTGGGATTTCATTGGAACCACTGAATGCAATAGAGTGCAGGCAGATGGTGAAGCCAAGGAATATCATTAGTGCAATTTTAGTCTTTTTTCATGCTGTACATTCAAAAGTTCTGGTTTGCTGACTGTGTTCATGTTGCAAGAAATCTGATTTTGAGGAAAGGAAAAGCAAAGAGCAATAAACTTAATATGCCCTTACACATTTCTGATGCAACTGTTTTTCAGTCATAGCAGCACGGACTCACAAGATTTCTTACAAGACAGCTTGTGATTTAAGTTAGATTTTCCAAAGATGTGTCCTGTAAATACTACTCCCAAAAATTCCAACAGCAAATATCCAGGCTCCCTGTTAAACTAAGAAATGTTCTTCTGAAACCTCATACAGTTAGATTATCAACTATTTTGCATTGTAACCACAAAATTTTTCCTGCTTTTTCCTTATTCCCTACAGTTATATTAGAAACCAGAAAAGTTATAAAAAGGGCATAAATGCATCTGTAACTAGCAAAAATACACATTTGATTTAACTATATATGAGTGCTAAACACAATTTAAACATAATTTTGGCAGCAGTCATTAGCATGGCAACCTAGTCATGCATGCAGATATCGAATGGATGAATATCTTTATTCCATGAAAGGTCTTTCCCCCACCTACCAAACTACATTTATCCTGTTTCCATCAAATGCTGAACTGTCTTCAGGAAGTTCTGCCTTTTGTTCCTTAAGATGTGTTTCCCATTCCTCTGCTTGGGACATATCACATAATGAGAATTGGTGATCTCAGATATTTACTAGCTAGATAAGAAGAGCCTCAAGGATCATGAGGCTCATTTGTTTCATTTTGTGGGTCAGCAGTTTTCTTTCTCCACAGCAGTCCACAGAGAAAAAATACTACCATCACCAATGACTACAAAAAACCCCCAAAGTTAAGCAGCTTTATGTATGCTGTTCTAAATAATTTGGTATCTATATGGATGAGAATAGGACTCATAATAGAGTTCAAAAGTCCTTTCCAAGAGGAAATATTTTCTCATTGTTAGACAAATTGTTTTGGTGAACAATTCTAAGTTTTCAGAAAATTATGACTCACAAAATTTTGTTCAAAGACCATTAGGCAGACAACTCCTCTGTGTCTGAATATTCTTTGTTCATCAAGGGACAGAAGCAAAGGACTTATTTCCTTCTGTTGTGGCTATTCATCTGTAGTTCTAAATAAAGAACATATGGAAATACAGTGCCTGTGTTGGGGTTTTGTTTCTTTGCCTCTGCTCACCATCAAGGAGCAAAACTCATTATGATCCATAAATGCAGGTCATAAGAAGTAAGTATACTTATATCAAAGGCTCGTTAGCCTAGAAGTATTAAATATTATATTGTCTTTCCAGTAAGATGTAAATGAGTTGGACTACCCACTGAGTCCGACCTCCCAAGTATTTTCATCTTTACCTTGATCAAATCAGCTAGAAGAAACAGAAGGGGGAGGAAAGAATTTACATCATCATTTCTTCCTTAGGAAGCTTTTAAATCACAATTTTAACATTTGTGCATAAATGTGACCATGTTCTTATCATAATCTGACTAGGTTTCTCTGAACCTCCCTTCTCCCCATCAAAAACTTTTCCTGTATGACACTGCCCTAAGCATCTGTTCAAGGGGGAAGCCTGAGCCATTGTTATTAGGAGCAGTACTACATAACAGGAGGTCTCCAAGAAGGGACAAAGAACAGATTGGAAACTATGACTTTTTCTCCTCTGTCTTCTGCATTTTAAGCAGGCATCATGGACAATGACTTTGGGGCAGTAACTATACAAAAAGCACTAAATCACATTTTCATAAGCTTCCTTGGGCAGAAGGAGGACCAGACCTTTGAAAGATCTGGTTGCACACATTCCCAATGCAGCTCTGCTGATCAGCTTTTCAAGGAGCAAAGTGAGGACAGGAGCTTTGATACTTAGAATGCTCTTGCTCCGTGCCTTGCTCCCTTTAACTGACAAACTTCTCTCATCACACCATGCTGGTGGCAAAGTTTCTTATGCCTCTAAAATGGACAGGCACATATCAAATTCATACTAACCCCCTAAACTGCTGAACACTGAGGAATGGACTCTGTCCTGAAATCATGAATTAGTAGCCTGGTTGCCATCATTTTTCTCAGATATGTTTTTAATAGAATTTTGTTCTGGCTCAATTCTTTATTTGTTTTCACTTTCTCTTTTTTTTTTTTTTTTATATTTTTTCTTTTTCCCCAGTGGATGGATTAACAGAGTAGCTGTTTCTGTTTCATCACCAACAGATGGTAATCAAAAACTGTTTAAAGAAATCTAACAAACATTCCAGCATGATTTACTGAGTGAAACTGAGAACACTGCCTTCCTGCTGCTGATGTACATCATTCTTTCAATAATTACCAACAGATTTCTTTTCAACTTCAATAATGTTAATTGTGTGAGTAGGGTTTATAGCTAAAATATTGTATTTGTATTAAAAATGAGAGGCAGAAAATAGAACAATTTGCCTTACTATAGCAGGAGGGTTTTGTTTGCTGGAAAGGAATTGTTTTTGTCATTGTTCACTATTTTCATTGCTAAAGAACAGTCTTTAAAAACATATATATCTATTTATTAATCTTACTTTCTGCTATAGATTTTGGTTGGCATATTTTTTCCTCATAGAAAAACCTACCAGTTACTTACTGAAGCATATTTTTCTACATGTTACTAAGAAGATGTGCTTGGCTCTCCTGGACATCAAGTGGGACCTCTAATTCATGCTTCTGTCCTTTGAATAATGCAATGGCAGCTCATAATCCTCTTACATGTGAGGATTTTCAGCAAGAATTCAATGCCCTGTGAGTTGCTTGCTTTGGCTTTTGAAACTGGCCTTCACATGTGTGCATGTTACCTGAAAAGCTCTTTTATTCAGAGGTTTCTTTTAGTTTAATACCCACATGAGTCTTCTTATACATAAGCCCATGGTCCTGTGTAATTCAAAATGCAAAGCCTTCTTCAGAACAAAGACATATACATAAACTACTTACTAGCCACCACGTATTTTTTTATGCTCTGAAAAGTGCATTTGTGACCTTGGTGCCACCATAAAGTCTTGAGAAAGTTGTTTGGACTAGTAAATCTCTGGGTTTGAGTAGCGGCAGAATTACAGTCACTGTAATTTTTAAAATAGCTCTTTTAAGCTTCTTTAAAGTGATAATATATCCATCTCAAAGATTTGATATCTAGCAGAATCTTGCCATAGTTAAAGCTGCAGAAAAGCACCTGGAAAAGTATTTTTCAGCAGTGTTTTGTGACCCAGGTCTAAAATTGGGCTCTGGCTTTAGACATTTTTGTGACTATCACATCTCAGCAAGCGCAACACTCTGTGATGTACAGGAATGGAAATTCCTACCGCAGTACTTCAGGCTTTCAATTGCTATCTGTGGAAGTAATGTGTTGATGCACAACCTGGTCATCAGGTGCTCGGAGCCAGCCATGAGAAAACCTGTTGCAAAATGAGTTTAATGTCTAGCTGAATTTAGAACTGACATAAATGTCAGGAATAAGCATGTAACAGCTTCCAAATGTATTCTTAATTACTGTTGCATATTGTAATGTGTTCAAAGAGGGTGTTCCCTAAAGGCATCTGGCTATTAATGAGTTTTATTGTGGGTCACTGAGCAGAGAGAAAAAACAAATACAGACAAGCACGAACTCTGGGTTGGGAAGTGACTATTAAATAATTAGCAGTGCAGTAAAAGTAGCACATACTCACTCATCCTTCAACCACATGGAAAAAACCTACTTGATGCATAGGCTGCCTAAAAGGAGCAAGTGGCAAAAGAATTTAAATTTGCCCATGAGAGATAGTTCAACACAAGCTTAATGTGAGATGAAGGAATAATCAATCAAAACAGATATGACCCTGATTTACAGTGAGCTTCTTACAATCAAGGAAAACCACAACTGATGTCATGTTGATTCTCACCACTGTCAGCAGCACTAATCTGCCCTTCTGTAAAACAGTGCAAGAGAACCACTTGCTTGCAAATAAAGGAAATTAGTGTGTTGATTAGATGAGTGAATAATAAACTTGATGTCACTGACATCTCCATTTCCCCACTGATCAGAAAAAGCCTTTATGGAAGATTGTTCTGCTTCTCCATGTGTCTTTTCAAGGAGTTGTGAGTGCTGAAATTCAAGACAAGGTTTTAAAGTGAAACAGACTTTGGCCATGTGCATGGTATAGAATTTTGTGATCTTCTTTAAAACATGCAATCACATTTCCATTATTTTATATTTCTTTTTGGTACTTGCAAGACCACTGTAATATGTCTGCCTAATGCAAAATAAGTAGACTCTTTAAAAAAAGGCATGAACTTTCAAATCTCCTTCTTTCCTCCTCCTCTCCTTCCCCCCAAGTTGGACATAATTAGAATTTCCTTATTTTAAACTATCTTTTGATTGCCTTAATTAAAAGTCAGTTGGTCTTGATGGAATATCCTTTAATCAAGACAAAACCTGCAACTGAATCAATGACCTAAATGTCCCATTCTTTGCACACACATCAGACAGCTTATATGGCTACATGAAATGTTTCCATCCACTACAACATCAATGAACTTTGCAGCACAGAAATAACATTATGGGAACAGTATCAGCCAACTGCTAAAGCAAGCTGTAAAATTATAACTGCCAGATATTTAATTTAATATTTCCATTGTATTTTGAAGAATTCTGTGAATAAACTTTTTTCTAGACACTGTGAATTCTTCAACAACATGATTAAATAAACTCCGTAGCTACTTCTATTTTTGTCCTTTTTGGCTTTTTTACATATATCCACTACCCACACTCAACTACTCTTCCCCACCTGACCCATTTTTAAGCATGGCTACAACTGGTCATGTGGCACACAAAGCACACAACGGGCTTTGATATGTGGATACCAAAATCAGCATCCATATTCCATAGTGGCTGCAGATGTACATAACACAAAGAGCTGTGGTTTGTTATTTTCTTTGACATTTGCAGTGCATGATTCCAAAGCTCTGCCTGCTCTAAACCTAGTGTTGAGTCGAAATTGTATGTCGAACTGATTATCCCATGAACTACCAAAATCTTCTCTGTCACTGAGTTCTTCTCCTGTAGTCCTTACCTGGAAAATGGCAAACACATAAATTGCTCTTCTGGATTAATTAATCAACATGAATCTTTCTCACATGTTTGAGCAGAATAGCAGAATAGCCCCATCACATGCAACAGTTACTTGGGAAGCCCATCACTCCAAATGTCCTCTCCTTCTTCCTTTCTTCTTCTCCCCACTTAATAGATTGAGCCTGACACCATACGGTATGAAATATTGCTTTTTTACTTGGGATCAGTTGTCCCAGCTATGTCTCCTCACAATTTCTCATGGACTCTGTTTCTTCCCCAGCGTGGCAGTATGAAAAACAGGAAATTACTTAGCTTTGTGTAAGCCCCACTCAGCAATAACAAAAACATCTCCATGTTATCAACCCTGTGTTCAAAACACAGCCCAGTACCAGCCACTCTGAAGATAATTAGCTCTAACCCAGCCAAAACCAGCATGTTTGTACCAGGCTAAGAACAGAAACAAATGAAATCTGAAAAGTGTCATGAAACAGACCACTTTTGTATAAAGTTTTTCAACAGACCTCATACAACACACATGAGTAATTAGTTTTCTCTTCACAATATTTGTTAACATTTTTTACAGAGAGAATTTTCAGATCTGATTGTATTGTCTGCAGCTGAATTTTCTCCCTCAGTCTCAGGACCCAGAACTTAGATGTGGTCAAAGGCTGTATCCTGAATTTTGAACAAAAAAAAAAAAACAAAAAAAAACCCGAGTGCTGTTTTTTACTGGCTTTAAGGCCATTTGCATAGCACAGTTTGCACTCCAAAGCCCACAGAATTAGGTAGCTTCACCTTTTTCTGGGAATAGGCACTGTAACATGCTACTCTATCAAACCTTATTTGGGCATTGAATGGGAAAGTGCTTATATATTTAGGCAAAATATCCTGTAAGGAATTGGACTTGCTATTAAACAGTGCAGGTTATCATGTGTGTATTGGGTTTCTGTGGCAAGGTCTTGGTAGTGGGGCAGCCACAGGAGTGGGTTTTTTTTCTGAGAAGCTGCTAAAAGCTTTCCCTGCATCCAAGCTGGCCCAAACTTGGCCCCAAGCTGGACATGCCTCATCCAGGACCGAGCCCTTCAATGACAGCATCACGCATCTGTGGTAACATATTTAAGAAGGAAGATAAAGATATTGCATGAAAACAATAACCAGGGAAGAGAGGAGTGAGAATAGGTGAGAGTAACCGCTCTGCAGGCAACAAGATCACTGAAGAAGGAGGAGGATTTGGGGCTCCAGGCAGCCCCAAATTTTAGGTTCCCCTGAATACTGTGATGAAGACCATGGTGAGGGAGCTATGACCCTGCAGAACAGGGAGGTCCATGGTGGAGCAGATATCCACCCGGCAGAGCTGGTGGATGCTTCAAGGAGGCTGTGATCCCATGGGAAGCCCCATGCTGGAGCAGGATCCTGGCAGGACTGTGGCTCTATGGAGATAGGCTCCCATGCTGGGGCATGTTTGGTGGCAGGACCTGTGACCCTATGGTGGAGCAATGCTGGAGTTGTCTGTTCCTGAAGGACTTCACCCTACGCAGGAGACCCAACCCAGAGCAGTTGGTTAATAACTATAGCCTATGGGAAGGACCTGCACTAGAGCAAGGCAACAGTGTGAGAATTCCTTTCCCTGAGAAGGAAGCAGAGGCAGAAATAATGTCATGAAATGACTGCAACCCCCATTTCCCATCCCCCTGCAGCACTGAGAGGAGGAGGTGGAAAATTAGGAATAAAGTTCATGAAGGAGACAGGGATTGGAGAAACACGTTTTTAAGATTTGGGTTTGCTTCTCTTTATTCTACTATGGTTTGATTGGCAAAAAAATCAATAATTTTCCCAAATGGAGTCTGTTTTGCCCTTGATTGCAATGGCTGATTGATCTCTACATGCCCTTATCTCAAAGTATGAGCCTTTTGTTATAAATTCTCTCCTCTATTCAAGTCAGAAGGGGAATGACAAAGAGGCTTTGGCGGGCACTTGGCATCTAGCCACAGTCATCCCACCATAATATGATCTTACCTTAGTGTGAACCCTGTCATGAGCTGTTTACCAGTATAAACAGAGTAGGAGGGCCATGGCTCCCTTGGAGAACCAGTAGTCAGTACAAGGGTTTTACAGCATGTCCTATTTGTCCTCTGGGTGAGAAGGTGACTGGCATTTCTTTCTATGTCACTTTTATCTGGAAGTAAAAATAATTTATTTCTGTAGGGTAGCTCAGTTTGGGGCTTTTGTGACTATACCTGCAAAACACCTAGAAAATTCCTAAGACTGAGGGGATATATTTTGCTTTCAGGATGCTAAGATACTTACTGTAACCCCAATTCTAGAAATTGATAGAAAATAGCGAACTACTTATGCATTATTTCCCTTAAAATGAAAAAGTGAATGTGAAGTTACTAAATTTTCAAATGCAATCAACTTCACTTGTGGTCCAAAGTATAAACTGAGTATAAGACAATTTAACAATACTATAAAAATATGTGCTTTGGAAAAGAATAACATGGATGCATTATAGGAATCTGAAAAGAAAACCTTTGGGAGATGAGCTAATGGTAGCAATTATACAATATGTAGCAGGATAAAAGTTCAGCAGCATAAATATTGATGGCAATTAGCTAAGAATTAAATGCACATTTAAAAAGGTAAGTGCTCTATGAGAACTGAATGCTTCAGCAGAAATCTTGTTTGGAAAATGCAGTGGGAGATTATTTCACAACATTGTGCTGTATCATAAACACACCACTACTAGAGGTTTTTGATTAAGTGGAAGAGATGAGATTTGTTTCTCTTAAACTTAAAAGCCTCACACAAGCATACAAAATGGGAAGCTTAGAATTAGACTGCAGCAAAGGAGACTTGGTTTTCTTCCTATAACAAAGTCACAGTAAGCCACCCCAAAACTTACTGCACCTCAGCTGATAACTGTGTCTAGTCTCAACAATATATATATGGATAGATAGATAGATATAGATGATTATGTAGATATAGACATATGATAGATAGATAGAAAGATATCTCCTGTCTAGATATTTGCATGCTAGTTTATATAAGTATTAATATGAGATATATTTCAGTGAATTAAATTGCATCACATGGATATCTGCACACCAATACCACAGTTTCACAGTCAGTTCAGGCAGGCATAAATGGGCTCTTCTGCTGAACCAGCCATTTCACCCTCTCCCCTCCCTGGCTGCACTATTCTATTCCTAAAGCACTTCCTCTTCCATTTTGGCATAATTTGCTGTAATTTCAGTCTTTTTTTCTGGGTTGATTCTCTGATTCAGACCAGAATTGTGCAAGCACAGATGAAGGGCAACACCAAGGTGAAGATGGGAAGACATGAATGGGGGTTTGGTGTTAAGTTCCAGCAGGGATGCCAGCATATTCTGGTTTGGAATGTTTGGGCAACCATGCCATCACTAAGGAGAATTAAGGTGAGACAAAGACTGATCTGTCAAATTCAGGAGACAACAGCTGGTCTAACAAAGCAACAGATGGTTTTCTAACAAAGAGCAGTAATACTTATTTTATTAACCCACTCCTGAAATAGAAAGGCATTCTGGGCAGAAAGATGGTAGGAAGATTTATGGGTTATGTCTGTTCTCAGTGAATCATCAATTGTTCCTCTGCCTCTTCTGGAAAGGAAAAAAGGTTTCAGTAACTCTAGAAGGGGAAATGTCTTTTTGAACCTGGTTTTTTTTTTACCCTTTAGAACCATGGGAGGTAGGCAGATATTAATTCACTGGTGGCGAGAAGAGTTGACAAGGCTCACGGTGCAGAGAATCCTTGGCAATTCATACGCCAAAAGAAAAAATTTTGGATGGAGTAACAGAATTGTCCAGGTATTGCTCAAGTTGGTGCTTTCTTCATAGCATCAGCAGGTAGAAAAAGCAGAACTAATATAACAAAAACCAAAATAGATTCCTATTTTGTGGCCCTCACTTAGAGGGATACCTAGAGCCTAGGCCGCAGATGCAAGAGATATAAAAATAGGCTCCTAAATTCTGAGCTGTCACTAAATATCAGAGCACAGCCAAAACTCTTCGTATGGTAGTGGAAGTTACCCTCCCAGAGGAAAAAATCATTCAAGAACCTGATGGATCAGGGACATAGGGATTTATGGCTGAAAAGACAGAAAAATAAGATAATGCCTATTAATTACTATAATATATACAATGTATAATAACTATAAAGGAAATGAGGTAATATCTATAGATATTAGATTATAAATAATGGGCTCCAAAATCTCTGAATTGTGTCATTCATTCTTTGGAGAAAAACTTTCTTCTAGCTGGTATTTCTAGATCCCCTTAGTGTTTTCTTAGACCCCTGCCCTCAAACACCTTAAATGGCCCTATTAAAATAAGTGGTATAGTTTCATGTGCAAAACAATAATTATGTATGTGTCTGAAGGACTGAAGTTTGAGCAGCCAAATTACTTGATTTTCTGGTGCTCTCAGGCAGCTAGAATTCTTAATGGACAATATTATGGATGGACCCAGCAAAGATAAAAATAACACCCACAGCTTTCAAGAGCTCTGTTAGAAATGTGAGCCATCAAATAAATTAACATCTACAGATTTAGATAAATTGAAATATGAAAGTATCATTCGTCAGACATTCTGAATGCCACTAGAGCAAGAAATTATTTACGTGAAGCCTAAAATGGGCTGTTGCTGGATTCAGAAAAACACTTTGTCCTTGTAGATCAATACCATATAAAGATACAGAATCCCAGCATGGTCCTGAAAGTTTACCAATTTGGTATGAACAGTGATGTTCAAATATTACTTCAAGAATTTGTCTGGTAATAAATGTAGAAAAATTGTTGTATTCTGTGATGAAGGAGAAATGCAAAATCAAATCATATTTAAAATTTATCAAAAGACAACAGCAAGCTCTCCAAGGTAGTTAACAACAGAAGAGATAGTTCACTTACTTAACTTGGACCTAGATTCTCACTGAGACTGGGCAAATCTTTTTGATTTAAAAAATATGGGGGTTTGAGAATGGTATTTAATAAACTTGGATACTTTTTTATCTCCTTTCATGAAAGTCTAAGGGATAAATAAAAATCTCAGCTAAAATTATCATGAATTTCACTGAGTAAAGTTCTGTTCTAGTTAATGCCCAAATGTTTCTTTTTCCAACAGCAGATCTGCTTGGAATAAGTTCTAAAAGCACAATAGATTCCTCATTATTATTGCTTGATATCATATGGGTCTTCCAGATAGGAACAGGATATAGGAAAAAATTTTCAGCTTCTTCAGTGTCTTTAGCCCTGTTTCCTACTAGTCTCAACAGTGTAACCAACAAGACTGTAGAGTCAGGCAAGGGAGTTGGGCCTGTCTGTTTCAGCCAGTAAAAGCAGTAGAATATATGTATATTGTGGATGACAAATTTTTATCAGATTTAGCATTTTAAACAGTTGTGGGTTAAAAATGAAGCAGAAAGGAAAATAAAAATAGCATGATTAATCAACAAATCAAAGTAGTCATTCAAACCAGGAAGACACTGAAACCCAGTCTTGGTGAAGTAGAGGGGAAAATAAAATTATATTAAATAAAACATAAATTAAGTGGCTTTAGAGGCAATCTGAAGTGCAAATGTTGAAAGCTTACAGAGACAGCAGGAAAATAGTCTCACTGATATAAAGGGAAAGACCTTGTCAGAAAGAAACAACTTTATAAGCATCATTTTTTTTCACGTGATTCAAATTAATGTCACGGAAGCAAGCTCATGTGTAGAAATTTAAAATGGATCCCAGGTTTCTGGTTTCCTCCCATTTCATGTTGCTACTTCCTACAGCCTTAGATGATGTGTGGCTCTTAGTCACACCCACTCTGCCATATAAATTCAAAGTTAGGTTGCTAAAAGAAACACATAGCTTCTCTGGTGCCAGATGCTGTTAAGGATCTGGATCTTAGGATCTTAGGATACTCAGAACCTTAGTTCTTAATATCTCAGAAAAGGGCTGAAAATATTCCCAGTTTTTCCACAGCACACTAAGCCATCCATTGAGGGATGTCAGACTGCCAGCTCAGTGAGCTGCAGATGGGCCAAAGACTTGACAAACAAGATAATCGGGAATTAGTTCTGCTTAGATTTACAAGGAGCACAGGAAAACTGGCAGACCCCATGGTGCTGAGGACTGGCAACTACATTATATGTTTCAGGAGGGCTTTCAGACCATACTCAGCTCTGCTTTGCTCTGCTCTGTCTTGGGAACAGAATCTCTATTATGACTTAGAGGGTATTAGATACTGGATACCCAGACCAAATTTGCTAGTTTAGTTTCATCTGAAAGAAACGTATTTTTTTATACTTTGTTACCACTTTGATAAGCAAGCCAAAAAAATCTCAGAAAATGGAGGTTATTGAGAGGTTTTGTAAAAATTGCACCCTTGATCTCAAATAAAATGCTTGTGCAGAGACTCACTCACTGATGATTAGCTTCAAGAGAAGCATCTGGTCAGATTCAGATTGCTTTTGTGGGCAGCAATGAAAATGGATTTTTGGCATGTTGAAAACATGGAAGGAAAGATCTGAGCTTGTGGAGTTCTCTCTGCATTTTTTTCTTGATCAACTTTTAATTAAGGAATCAATTTTAAACTAGATTGCCAGGGAGTAAGAAGCCCAGTTTTCCTTCCTGAATACTACAGAAAAGGCAGATGAGTTCTCTCATCCCTCTTTACCAGTCTTGGCAGATATACACCTGCCCTAAAGCTATTCTTGGCTACTAATGAAGACGAGGCACTGTCAAAAATTGAGATGAAAAAAAGATTAAGAAGTTGATGCCAAAACAAAGGAGGAATTTAAATCACAGTAACTGGTTAGAACTGAATAGTAGAATTGTAATGAATGAAAATACCAAATTGCTAGCCAAAAAAAACCCAAACCAAACCAAAAAACAATCAAACAAAAACAAACAGAAAAAAAACCAACCAAACAAAAAAACCAAAAACAAACCCTCAGTCTTTATTGGACATCTATCTTTACAAGAGATGATGCTGTTACCTGCTAACCACTGATGTTCACTCCATTACAAGGTAAATTAATTAGAGAAAGATGTACAAGTTCTTAGTAGATGAACACGGTAAATAATGCTGAAGTCTCATGGATTCTTTGCAGGTTAATACACTTCAGTGACTGAAGTCCTTTAAAACCTTATAATACAGCAGATACAATTTTTGGGTAGAATTTGAACACACAACATTGATTTTGTGCTTTTTAAAAAACAAAACCTTTTAGTCTTTTTTCAGGCTATGAAGCTTACAGTTTGTAGAGCGCAGTTCTTCTCTGGATTACAAACGCAGCTGTACCATTTGTCATGGACTGATTCAGACTGCACTGGAGCACAGCAAAGCAGAACACCTGCAACACATCGATGATATCATTGTATGGGACAACAGCACAGAATAAGTTTTTAGAAGAAAGAGAAAAGGAAAAAACTAGTCAAAATCCTCAACACCCATTTTGCTATAAAACAAAGGTGAAGGGACCTGCACAGGAAGACCCATTTTTTAGGAATAAAATGGCAATATGGATGTCATCAGATCTCAATGGATGCAATCAACAAAACAACAGTTGTCTCTCTAACAATGGGCAAAATAAACCACAAACTTTATTAGGCATTATGGGGTTATGGAAAATGGACTTTTCAAACTACAGACTGACTGTAAGGCCTCTCTGTCAAGTGACCTGGAAGAAGTACAATTTAAAAAGAGGTTTTAAATAATGACAGGCTTTTAAAAAAATTAGCCAGGAAATATTTAATGCAGTAACTATTCAACCAGTCCAGACAGAGCAAAATATTAAAATGTGCTCTACATGGCAGTCAGGGAGAATGAGCCTACCTGGAATCTCTGGCAGGAAGCACCGTGGAGAACTTCAGGTTGGACTTTAGAGTATTGGAGTTGGGAATACAAAAGATCCAAGGCCAGCTATATTCCAACTGAAAAAGAAAAAATTGGCAATGTATGAAGGGATTTGATTGGGGGTTTGAGCTGCTTCAGAATTTAATGGTCCTGAAACACAGCTTCTCCTGACATTAGAGTAGTTACTGTTCAAAGGGATGGTTTCTTCTATACATTTTGCAACTCATGCTACATGGAGTAAATGTGTCACACTGATCACACAATAAGATCCAATAGGAAAACCCAAGAATTTTGGAAATTATCATGGACTGGCCAAAAGGCAAAGATTTTGGAGTATCACCAGAGAAGGAGATGATGCTTTTTGAAGAGGCCCAACTGTACCACGAACTGCGTATTGCTGCTCAGGTAAAGAAACTAGTTTTAAAAGCATATCTCAAGAGTGGGGCATTGAAGAGTATGACCAGCAGATGGATCAAGCTGCTAGTATTGAAGTAACACAGATGGGTCTGGGCTGGCAGCATAAGGATTAATTGGAGGGCCCCATGACACCTTAGGCCATCAAGGAAGAAATGCAATATGTGATGGGCTCATGATCAAGGTGTGGATTCAACCATGGACACTATTGCACAGGTTATCCACAAATGTGAAACATGCATTGCAATGGAGCAGGCCAAGCAGTTAAAGCCTCTCTGGTATGGAGGAGGATGGCTGAAATATAAATGGAGAGGCCTGGCAGATTGATTATGTCACACGCCCACAAACCTGCTTAGGCGAGCACCTTATGCTTACAATGGCAGAAGCAAACACCAGATGGCTGGAAACATATCCCACGCCCCATGCCACTGCCTGGAATACAATCCTGGCCTTTGAAAAGGAACTCTTATGGAAACATGAGTCATACAACAGGACTCATTTCTGAAACAACCTCATAGACACCTGGGCCAAAGAGCATGGCACTGAGTGGATATATCACAGAGCTTGTCATGCACCAGCCTCTTGGAAGGGCAAGTGTTACAATGGTTTGTTAAAGACTGTACTGACAGCAATGTGTGCTTGTGATAGGATGTTCAGACATCAGGACAGATAGATAGCAAAAGCTGCCTTGTTAGTGGCCCCATCCAACCAGAACTGTCTTTGTTAAACAACAATTAACAAGTCCACCTCTCCTGCCTCAAGAAACTACTGTGACATGTGGAATTCAAAATCATTTTATAAATCAAAAACAATGGATATTTTCAAGAAATGTCCCATAGATGGTGAGAAACTGCAATGTGCAACAATGTTTTCTATTATAAGGCCATAATTATAATTTTTAGTATTATTTCCTTCTGTTTCTGTCTTATTAAAGCATCTTTGTCTCAAACTAAAAATTTCTTCCCAATCCCACTGAGTGAGAGGATGGAACTGGGTGGTGTTTAGCTACCTGCTGGGTTAAATTACTACTTCACCAAGCATAAACTGTTAAAATGCATGATAGGAAAGAACAGAAAGTGTGCATAGCATGAGCAGCTTCTTAGTGATATTTAATTTCTAGTTTTGAACATTCTTAGTTTTGTGCTTGTGCAATTTTTATAAGCACATCATTACTGCTAAAGTAGCTGTCATGAAATACAGTTGAGGAATAAAATGTTAGGGTTCAGGAAAGAAAAAGAAATAGGAATTCCAAACAATAGGAATCACAATTGCCTTGCCAAGGATTAAAAAACATGCTTTCTTCATGCTTAACAACACAAGACCTAACAGTGATTGCCTGGGGTTTGCAAGAGAAGTTCCTTTCATTACAGGGATCTCATATCTAATTCTGAATTCTTCAGCATCACAACACCACCATTTCCAACTATTTGTCTGATACAGCATCTCAGCTTCTGTGTTCCCTGCCTCTGTGTCATTTATCCAAGGCAGAAACTCTGCTTTACTACCTAACGATAAGAAAACTCTTAACTCTAATAGCTGTGCCTTAAAGGAAACCAGCCATGAAAGAGCATGCCAACTCTTGATTAGTAACATATGCAATTTCCCTTCCAGGCCTCCAAGCAGAGGATTTGGCAAGTGTGTATAGTTATTATGATAAGAGAAACACATACTGCATATTAGGAAATTACACAGGAATGAGACATGAAATTTCATGTAGAACTGGAGCATTATCACAGAATCCACTGAAAGAAATAATCTGTACAACTATAAAAGTTATATTTAGGAGATAGCAAGGTAAAAGAAAAAATACAGATGTTACAATATAAAAGACAAGCAAACAAACAAATGGAGATCTAAATTTATTGAATCAACTGTACGGAGAGATCAATAAAGATTTGCCAGGGCCAACCTCCAGAGAAGCAAGGTCAATTATTATAAGAAACTAGCTCTTTCACTCAAATAACTGAAATATTTTGAACTGTATTTTTAGCATGAGTAGATAATGAAGACTTTATCTTGCAACATGAAAAAATGTTATGAAATAAAACCATTTTAATCTCTAAAATGTCACTGATAACTTAAAAATATTCTATACTGAACTATTCTCATACTTTTACTTTTGACTCTATATTTAAGATATTGTTCAAATTAGTATTTTCACTATATTCTAAATCTTCAGAATGTTATGTTGAAATTTTCAGAAACAGTAGTTGGAATGACAATGCTCTCTCTGACATGGAAATGTTTTAACATTTTAACAGCCATTTAATCTTCTGCACGATACACTAGCCCAGTTCCACAGGCACTGTAGGCAGATATTTCTACCTGCTCCCATTCTGCTGTTCTGCATGGGCACAAAAAAGGCATATGAACAACCCTTTACAGTACTTAGCTTAAAGTGTGTGTTTTCCTACAAGTTTTAGATATCCAAACCTGTTTTGGATTCCTCCCTGATGCTTGTCATCTAAAAGATAAAATACTAAGTTTTAGATGCAAGTTTCTAACTTCAGGTAAACTGAGTTTCCCAGATTGGATACAGTTTGGAGTCTCTCTTTCTTTTCCCTGGTACTAGGTCCTTTCTATCCACCCAAGATCCAAAACTGGTAGATTTTCTGAATACAGATAGTCCCTTATGACTGTCCATTCAAGAGCTGGAATACAGCATACAGCTCAGGCATTTTTGTGCGTGTGTTTTCTTAAAAGGCAGCTGGTAATCCCAATCACACTCTAGTCACATAACAGATCTACTTCATGTAAAATCTTGTTGAATTTCACAGTTCAAACCCCAAGAAAATTAACCCATTTGTCTAGCCCCAAGGGAGGAAAAAGTCTCTGTTATGTAACATAGGGGTTTTTATTGTTTGGTAAGATTTTGGCTTTCCCCCAAAGAAGGACTCAAGGGTCATGTATTGCACATTTTTTAAACATGTGTTAGTGGATATTGAGTTACTAATTTAAATGTTCAAATAGTACATGCCTCTCTACAGGAGACATCAGCAAAAACACACAAAAGAATTTTTGTGTGCAGCTACATAAAAACTGCATTTTAATATGAGTGGAATTTTGCCTTCTTAAGATGACACTCATCTCTGCAGAAAACTTTAATAAAATGATGCAGTTTTTTTATGAGAACATGTAAAAGGTTAATTTTTCATACTGATTAGCACCAACAGTCTAGAAATCAGAACACTTCCTGTTGGAAATGTTGGAAATCACTAGCAAATCATAAAAAATTATCTTCCTTCCCAGCATGAGGTGAGTTGCAAAAAATGAAACTGTTTCTGTCATAGTTACCGTTATAGGATGGGAGCTGTGTAAAATATTAAGAGAGTTTGATCATACTTTTGATTTTCAATTTATCTTAGGCCTCTTAACCTTCTGTAACACATTGTGCTGGAGCATTAAAACCATTAGTCTAATAACTATAATTAGTCATAATTATCCTAATAGGGGATATTAGTTAATGAAATCTCATTTCAGTGTTCTTAATAGATTTATTTAATACAATATTTATGTCAACTGGAGAAACAGCAGCTTTTTGCAATTTATCTAATTTTTTATGACTTACCAAGAAGTATTAATTTAATGGCAGTTGCCAAAATATAATCAAAGGTGAACTATCAATGTGCCATTTACCTTGCACCAATCAGAGTAATATGAAGATCTTTACACCTCTTCCCCTTACTTTTTCTGAAAGAATTTTTAAACATCCATGACTAGTACTTTTCTAATAGTTTGCCTTTCTTCCAAACTTCTTGTTTTTATTACTGCTCTACCAAGTAGTTCAAAGTCACTAATGTACTTTCCTCATCTATGGCCCCTTTTCCCCCTTCTGGGAGATGCTTAATAAAACCAAGTTAAAAAAAAATCCAAAACCAGCAATAGATTACAATGTGGAAAGGATCCCTGTATCACTATTGCCTCCCAACAGCTCCGGACCTAGGGAATTCATGTTCACATTTAAGAAATACACACTTAAAACAAACCAACACATGCTGAATTGTGCTGTCATAGCTCAGGGCCTCAATCACTGTAAAGAAAATTGCTTTAGATTTACAGAAATACACTTCCCTGTGGACAGATGCAGCAATCCGTGGTTCTCTGGGCTTTGTATGGGTCTGGTCTGGCTAGCTGGAGCCCAAGCCCACACGGACCTGCGTGGACTGAAGGTAAAAGACAAGAAGCGCTCTTCCCCATGTGGGAGTGAGTATCCTGTTTATTGGCTTGGGATGGGACACTGCTGGCCACAGCGACCACCCAGGCAGGGAAGAGGCTGAACCTTTACCTGCAGTGGGGTTTTGTACCCCAGGGGATGGGGGCGGGGAGAGAGGACCACGGCCGATGGGATAACATTGGGGTGGGGCGTGGGGAGGGGTATCCATGGGGCACCAGGTGTGCGGAAAGGAGTGCATGGGGAGACACCATGTCATCGCATGGAAGGGGGAATAATCTACATGACATACCATACTCAGTAACATTTTTCCCAACACCCAATACAAAGACCACAACTAAATAAACTATTTAGTGCAATACAACAGACAGAGGCAGCTCTAACTTTGGGGAACGTGAGGAAAGTCCATCCTCAGCTATAATTATCAGTAAAATTCTATTCCCCATCTGTGCTAACCGTGATGATGCCCAACCATAGTGGCATCAAGCCTGTCATCACAGCATGTTGGAAGTCTACCTTGCCTGTGTATCTGCCCTCAGATGCATATCACCAGCAGCTAAAAGGCCTGAATGCTATGTTTAAGTATACTCAATCAAAAGAAGACAAAAGCTTAAAAAACATTATAGATTCTCCAAGAAAATAAAATATTCCTGAGAAAAAGAAAAGGAATTTTTCATTGTTTTGAGTAACAGATTGAAGACTCTTGTGAGGTTTGCTTTTTCACTAAGAAAAATTGATAAGAGTCTTTCATCCTTTCAGCCTCACTGGCAAAGAGCCATGGATGCTCAGTCTGCCTATCCCTGCTGAAAGCAGCAAATGATCCAGGAACTTGGACCATTCATGTAAAAATTGAAACTGATAGCAGTCTTCTAGGTGAGAAACCAGGGACCCATCATTTTCAGTCTTTCCACCATAAAAAACACTTTCTTAGGGAAAAAAAAAAGATCTTTCCTACCAGAAATTGATTTTCACACAAAATTATCAACTACCTCTAAGCTTATAACACTTATGCACGAACTCTGTACTAAGTAAATTTCATCTCCAAGTTAAATGTTAGCACACCATCTAGCACACAGAATTTCTAAAACCATGTACATAGGTTAGAAGGCAAATTTTGTTTTCAGCAATGACTAAAACATTTATGATTTAAATGCTTTGGAAATTTTAAGTCTAGGTTTTTCAAATATTTCTCACCAGAGATAAAATGTAAAAGTGGAAGTTAAAGGACAAAAAAGCAACCACTTAACTGAGAGTTGAGGCCGTTAAACCTTCTACAAAGATGGCTATATAGAAAGTGCCATTTTAAGAGTCTGAATTTTCCATAGGAAAGGACTGATAATTTTGATAACTTTTGCTTTGCTTGTGATTTTTTTTATATCCTGAGAAAATTGTTAGAGGGAATCTAGTGAGCTCTTACTTCCTACTTCTCCCCAGCCACACATTCCCTTCCATTCCCCTATGCCAGCCTTTGAGGTCCAATGGTTGCATCATTTATTCAAGTAGGGAGGCAATGTACTGGGACCCGATCATGTATTGCCTTTTTCTTGTTTTGTTTGATTAGTTTTAAGCAGTGTCAGCTCACTAAGGACATGAGAAGAGAACCATGACAGGATGAGAAGTGGGATCTGCACTGGCTGCCCCATTTTATGCACTGGAAATAAGACCGATAAGGGAAAGAAGTATAAATCTACTGAAACACAGAATAAAATTTCACAACTGGCTTCTTTTTCTAGACTTTTCCTCTGCTCATTGCCTGTTCTAAAAATGAAAAGATTTGGACTGTCCAAAGAAGCAGGTTTATCTTGATGTAAATCATGCTTATAATACTTTTTCTTCCATGTCTAAAATTTTGTCACCTTGTACGCCTGAAAGTCACTGGGGGAGGAAAAAATCAGGAGTAAAGTCTATGAGTCACTTTTGCCTTATCTTTCTTAAACAATGCATAACTAAAATCAAAGGTGATGTGTAAGGCAACATAAACAGTCAAAAGGCAGCCCATGCTGCCAACATTAACATACTGAAGAGCCATAATTTGAATTTTTTTATGTCTTTCAAAATGTTCCCCTGAAGAAGGTTAAGCATGATAGTATTATACATCTCATTCTTATGAAAAATTAAAAATTCCAATGGGTTTTCAACTGAAAGAGTTTTCTGCTATACAGTTTGAGGTTTTTTTCAATTAGTGAACAAGTAAACATAGAATTACATAGAATTCACTAAGGCCTCCTTGAGCTTTTTTCACCAATCACAAATCTAGCAACAACATGCACAGAGGAACTATGGTAGTTACCATCCAGAGATTCAGGAAAAAATGAAGTTTGTCTTGAATGCTTATTTCTTGCAGTTTCTTACTTACATCAAACCTACTGTTGAAATTTATACTGTAGGGAAAGCAATCTCCAAGCTAACGTATGTGCAAAGCATTCTAACTCCAATTTTGAGGATTTCAGAAGGGACTTCAGAAGCATTTAGCTTTGGGCTATCCTTCCACTGGGAAGAGAACCTTGCCCAAAGAGCAGCTTTATAATAATTATCATCATCCTGGAATTTTACAAACAATGCACATGATAATTAAGAATGCTTTAAAATATCACCCTAATCATTATTAATTCCTTTGGTATTTATGGTAATAGTGATAATTGTGATGAACTCATTTTCCATTAATGTGAGTGCTTCTGGAACTCCACATTAATTTGTAACATTATATTGAAGTGTTATTCAAGAAGGATATCACACAATTTATTTTTTAATGCTTGCAAACACTTTAAAATCAAAGAGCTCCTGGAAAAAGCATTTTTTTCCCAACTGAAGAAATTGTTTTTGTTTGGTTATACCCATAGTTTCTGCTGAGATTTAACAGTGATGAAAACTGACAAGGTTGAAGGGAATAAGATGAGTCTCATGTCACTGAAAATACAGAGAGAGAAGAAAAATCTTGTACTTTTCAAAGGCACTTACTTAAATCATTTTTACTTTCATTTTGTACCTAATGACACTGCCAGATTTATTCCACTGGAAATTAAAAACAGTAAGTTTATTCAGTATATAAAGAATGCCTGCTTCTGAAAATGTTGACTGTATCTGAAAGGCTGATTTATAATGAGAGCTGGCTGATTCAGTCTGTGTATCTGTTCCTGTGTACCATACCACTGCAGTATCTTTAATAATGATTGGAGTATCACAGATATCTTAGTCCACTATGTTCACAGTATGTCAATTTTTCTTAAATTAATAATTTAAACTGTAATCCTTCAAACTCTTGAAGTTAGCTACCTATGGGGTTTATTTTTCCACTTGAACTGCCTGTTGCACTTAGGACTGAGCATCGTCCACACAGGTGAAAGGCCAGATCTAAAGGAGATATGTGATTTGTTCTGCATTTTTCAAAGCTTCTTTCAAAATCTAAGCAGGTGTTGAGATTTACTTTTCACACACCATAAGCACAGGACTATCGCTCCATATTATTTCCCCTGGCAGCAAGGCTGACATAAGTGGCCTCTGAATCCTGCCACTCCTTCTCCCTCAAGAACTGCATGGCAAAATCATATTATTTAAAGCTCCTCCTTCATTTTTGCAGTGTTGTCAGTGCAGCTGATGGGAAGTCACAGAGGGTGGAAATCATTGGCAAGGGGAGAAAAAGCTGCTTAAGTCAACTTTGCTTCCCAGGGAAAATGGAATGACTGACCTTAGGTTTCTGTATTAGAAAAATTCACTGAGGGCTTAAACTAAATGTCACTTAAGTAGTGCATAGGCTGCTGTTCACACGTGTTTGTGCCCTGCCAAGGAAAAACTGGTAAGAATTCATTCAGATTCAAGAGCAATGTCACTACTTTCACCACCTTTTCATTTTCACATTTTGTAAACACTAGGGTTTATGAACTTTTTATGCTAAAATACACATGAAAATCAATGAGCAAAATCAAATGAGCTTTGTTAAACTTTCTGTTATTCTAGACAGGCCACAGCTGGAAATCCTCTGAGCTTTCCTGACTATTCCTCTGGAATAGAGAATGTGTAACCCCTTCACTCTCACGGATATTGCTATGTTTCTCTGATTCCTGGAGAGTAGCTTCTCTCCTCTGAGCAACAGGGAGGCAGGCAGATCCCAGTGCAGCCTAGACACTGACAGCATTACAGTGCTGCAAAAGGTACCTTTACATTCCCTTTTCCCCCAAACCTTTCTTCATACACTGCTTACTTCACTGGCAGCTAAGGATACCTGCCACGTTAATGGAATTGTGTAAGGAAAAGCAGACATGTGATGTACGGGGGGAAAAAATGAGATGGAAGAATTCCTGTGAAAAGGTAGATTCTTTCATATCTTTCATGTGTTCAGTGGTACTAAAATGTTTCCCTGTAAAGGAAACCTTTCCTTTGACCCTAAGTATATACTTCAAAAAAAAGACAAAAGCAAAAAAACAACAAAAAAAGTCTTTAACCTGAGTTAAGCAGCTGTCCAGAAACCGACATGCAAAAATAGCCTCACAAAAGTGAAAGTGAGCAAAAGATGGCAGGCATTTCTCAAAGGACAGCTCTTCTGTATTGTCCATTTTCCACGTTTTTATGTCCAGCTCTACAGCAAAATTTGCAGGAGGAAAGAAAACTTTCNATAACAGTGATTTGCAATCTCTAATGCTGTTGATCATCATATCTGCCAAAATGGCAAAAGACTACATTTTACAGAAACTGAACACTCATCCATTTGTTTTGGTTTTTTTTTTGATACTGGGAAGAAATCAAAAGATTCCTGATCTCGATATCTTCAACATCTGCATTTTCCAAAATGCAAAGTGAATTTCCCTGAACAAATGCATTTAACTAAAATGAGCTGACAATGTATTTTTAATAGCTTTATAAATTGTATATATAGTATGAAGTTTTATATATATTTATAAATAAATAAATAAATAA
>WBNO01005829.1:0-11436 GCA_013400575.1 Peucedramus taeniatus | reverse complement strand
CTTGTAAGCTTTTTTTGTTTCAAATTGGTGGTGTGTGTGGTAGGTGGAGGAGGGTAGTCTGTTGTAGTCTGCTGTGGCTTTTGTGGTTTTTTTTATCTTAAATGTACTCCAGAACAGGCACTGTGCAAGACACAGTATACCTACATGTATCGTCTACATTTGATTTGCATGCAACACTTAGCAGATAAGAAAGTTACTTGCAAGTTTACTGAACAGACANATAACATATCTCAGACAGCATTGTTGTAGAACTTATCTCCAAACTCAGACTGTAATCTCACGTCATTACCTATCATGTCATTATTATTCTATCACTCCTACCTCTTTATTCTTGTAACCAGAGCTTCCCATTTATGGTACCAATTAATCATTAAGCTACTCCTGTTTATTTCATACTGCTTTCCTATCCTGAACAAGAAGTCCTTGTTCTTGTGACTTGCACAGACTCTAGCTGCATAAGCATTTTGTCTGAGTAAAGGTTCATATCTTGTAGCTTCTTAAAAAAAGCTTAAATTAAAATTTGCTTTTAAGATACCTGCTTTATTTTAGTTTTCATCTATGAAGAAAGTAATATTCAAGAAGAGGGGGCTTAGTGTGATAATTCCTTTATTAAAACTATGCTTCTCAGCTCTTTGTAAGTGGAGTAATTCAGACGGAAATGATGTAACTCCAAAATTCTAATAACTTAGTATGCATGTTGAGATCTTTGAAGGAAAAATGCAAATGAAACTCCAGCTATTTTGATGCTAATTAAATGTTTTTACCCAATTAGGCCTTCTAACCCTCCGTCAGATTGTTTTGAGCAAAGTTGACCAGGCACTGCATACGAAGCTGTCTGTTGACCCAGCAGATGAATATGCTAAATACTGTATGGAGATTCTAGGAATTCCTGCCACCCCAGGTATGTCAGTATGAAGCTTTTGTACGCATGCCCAAATGGTTCGATTTATCACGCCTTTCTTTCTCAGTAATGCTTGGCATACAAAACCCAGGGTTATTTATGGAATAATCTACTTTATGAAGCTGAAGTAATTATTTTTAAATTTAGGATGATCTTAATGATCTCTTCTGAGGGAAGATTCTGAAGGTAAATATAAAACTTAGCCTTCTTGCAGGATATATTATAGAGTGACATGATGTGAATTCCACTTTAGGTGTTCTGTCACATCTGTGTTGGATGTACAAGTAGCCTAAAACGGGAAATTGATTTTCCTTTGTTTTCAACAGACTATATTCAATAATTTGAGGCATACTCAGACACTTTATGCTAAAAGTTTCAAAGTAGTTGATATAAATTCCTTATTAATTTGTTGAATTGCTGTATGCACCAAAGAAATAACTGAATTTGATTTCAATAACTTGATGTTAATCCACTTTTCAAGGAACAAACATGCCGGCTACTTTTGGACATCTGGCAGGTGGTTATGATGGTCAGTACTATGGATACCTGTGGAGTGAAGTGTTTTCCATGGATATCTTTTATAGCTGCTTTAAGCAAGAAGGAATAATGAATCCAAAGGTATGTGATGAATACTTTTTGATAAACTCCTTTGTTGCACTTTGCCTCTGAAACCACATTTATTGCCATCATGATCCCTAAGTATAACGTCTCAAGTACTACCTCTGTACCTGTCAAGTTCAGATCAACAACAAAAAAAGTGTAAAAGTAGCTTTAAGAAAACCATCTTAAAATTTCCAATGAATGAAAAAGCATTCCTCCATTGCAAGAGCAGATGCATATTCATCTGCTGTGAAACCTGTATGATAGTGGTGCTCTGTTTCTTTTACATTTCCATTACATTCTATGTACCTCATCTATGTGGTCCTTTTATGTAGTTACTATTTTGAGCTTTCTCTGTCACAACACAGAGTAATGTGAAAGTTGTTTTGTCTTCAGTTTAAATCCCAGGTCCATTTTGAAGTCCAAATCATTAAGAGGTTCTAGATTTACTGGGTCTTTTTTCCCTAGAGTGATTCTCCAGCCTCTTTTGCCTCCAGCAGAGGAAAAAGATAATTAGTGATGTGGTTAGTAGTCCTGCCAATTCTAGCAATATCTTTCAGAGATTATAGTATTAGACTTAGTTGAGATGCTGCAGATGAGATAGATGAGTTCTGTCATGGGAAAGACCTTTTGGGTTTCCTGATCTTCTTAAGTGTGTTCTTGATTCAGCTGCCAGCACTAGTTCTTCCTTTTCATAGAAGTACACAAGTTAGAAATAAAGGAAAGAGTAGAAAATGCATGGCTTCCTATTCCTCTCCTGGAAATTGCCTTCTTTCCTCCCTGTACTTATCACAACAACCAGAACTTCTAGAACTGTCCATCCCTCTAGAGGATGGAGATAGTAAAGAGGATTAGATTTCGATCTGGACAAAGAGGAGAGTCAAAAGAGAATCGGGATGGGGTAGGACTGTGAAACTGAAGAAACCACTGGCAGTGGTTAGGCCAGCAAAACCCAAAAGGAGTTTTATGAAGAAAAGCAGCCAACTTCACAGTTTGAGAGAAGAAGTGACATAGGGTTTGGAGGTTAAGATTGACCTTGAAGGGATAGGGATTCATTACAGGTACATATGAGAGTAAGCATACCTGCTTATTCATTGGGAATCTCGTCACTCATAAATAAGAGCAGTAGAGAAGGAGTGTCAAGTTAAATGAGTAAATAAAATAACTTTTAATGGAATGTTGTTCATATGGATCTTAAAAATAATATTTCAGGAGGGGTCAGACTTGCTGGCTTTTATAACTGCTAGCATTTGGGAAAGATGGTTAAGGGTGCCATTGCCGAACTTGTGGAACTTTGTGTCAGTTTTTTGTTCTGGCTTGCCCACATTCCTCCAGTGCCATCTCACTTTTGTTCCATCAGTTTTACTCTCTAGTCTCAAAAATCTGATTCAAGTGACTGTATAGTCAAAATCCTAAGCTATAGTTTGGCAAAATGGCTCTGTTACCTTTACTTTTCCTGAGAGATGTCTTTTATTCTGATTTTTTGTGAGAATTTTTGTTCTCTTTACCTGCGTATGGGAGGCTTTGAGAATAAATTAATTATGCTAAAAGTGAATATTTTTGTGGAACAGTTGAAAGACAGCTAGTGCCTCTTTTATTGTGAAGCCTCTTAACCAGGCTAAGAAGTGAAGCAGAAAAGCGATTATTTATGTGTGTCACTCACTCTCTGGCACATGTGCACGCAAACACTTTGTGTGACTGCTGATATAACTTCAGGGATAACTATGGAGATTTTTTCTCTCCCTCTTCAATGCTGTCTTTTCAAATTAGTTATCTTTTAACCCAAGTAAGTGTGATAGCATTCCACAGGATGGAACAAACATTTTTTATAAACAAATACTAGATAGCAGTATGTTTTTTGTGTACTCGTACTTCATTATATCTAGAGTAATCGTCTATACAGCAGAAAAGGAAAATGGTTAACGCCTATTATGACTAGGCCTTATAGAAATTTGGCTTACTTCTTCCTTTTTTAATATAAACCTCTCCTCCTCTTTTGAGCAACAGTTATACAACCTAATTTCAGAGACCGAATGTATTAAAATCCTTCCACAAACAATTAATTCTAACTTAATTGGTAGCCAACCTCCTCAATTCTTGCACATTATCTGAACTAACCTCTGGTCTCCCTAGAACTGAGTAGTATTCTGGCTCTGAATGGACAACAGCAAAGAGTGAAGTCTACTCAAAAAATATTTGTAAACTACAAGGAACAATATATTCATTTGCTGCTAATGTTCAGCAAACTAACAAAAATAGTGAAGTGTGACCAACACTTCAGTGATTTTTTTTAACTTATTGTTTATTTTTATTTTATTTTAGATTTTTCCAGCTGTAATTCAGACAATATAAATGGTAGTTCAATTAAGTAATGGAAGTCCATCACTTAAATACACCTTTGCCTGTTTTTACGGTACAGTCATTTCTTGGTTTGAAAGACAGGTGTGCCCCAAGGAGGGCAGGAATCTCCCTTGGAATGGAGAATATGACCCCCTTCCCTCCAAATTATTGTAAATTTGAAATTAAGGGGCTTTCAGGCAAAGATATGGGAAAAAGAATAACGGTTCTTTACTGGTATGTATATGTATAACAAGGCAAACAAACAATAAAAATGAACAAACCAGAAAAGTCTCCTTCCTGCAGTTTGATTTCCCCTTCGGTGCAGTTCCGGTCACAGCCGGCAGGGGCGCTGCTGGCTCCCGGCCAGGCAGGGGGTGAGATGATTACCCGCGGCTGCAGGGGGCGCTGTGGCGCGGGCTCGGGGACCACGTGGCAATGGCGGCTTGGCCCAGACGGGGCGTCCTGAGCAGCAGCTGGTCATGATTACCAGGCTCCCGCACAAAGGTGACCCATACGGGGACACCCCACACGTTGGCTCTGGACCCCCCACCAAACGGCTGGGAAACAAAAGAATTAAGCAGACTTGCAGTGCAGGAAAACCACAGCAGACGGGGATCTCAGAGGAGTGGCGGTGGCAACGCGAGGTGGGCAGAGGGTCCAGCGGGAGCCAGTCCTGATGTTTCAGCTCCAAGCAGCAGGTGGCAGGGAAACAGCAAACAGCTCCCTCCTCCCACGAACCTGGAAACCAGACTGACAAAAAGCCCAGCCCCAAAAGGTGAGGGGGCCCCCTCACCTTTTCTCTGTTATGGCAGATATTACCCACCCCTAGCCAGGGCCATTTCAATGGAATGTTGTGACACACAGCTACATCTTTTGTTTTCTTAAATATTGGTAGTTATTGTTTCCTAGCAACATATGGGACAAAATTCCATGAGACAAAGAAACAAAAGGAAAAAACACAACCCCCAAGGAGTCATGAGGAAGCAATGTGTTCTTGTTGAGTTGTGGGAGAAGTGTATATGTGTACATACACTGATTAAAAGGAAGAACATTGTCTTCTTCAATATCAGAAGCATTTGGGAGATGTGCATGCAAATAACTAAAATAAATAACTAATAACATAATTAATATTTATTATGTTATAATAATAACATAATAAATAATAACTAATAATAACTAAAATAATTTTCTCATTTGTAGTCATGTCTCAGAAACCCAGAATTCTCCAGATGTATACGTTCCTTAAAATACAACTTCTTGTTAAGAAACTCCTCATTACTTGTTTTCTCAGAAACTTCATTATTTTTTTTAAAGGAATCCATTCTTTCTGAGGCAATAGTGTTTCTTCCTGAAATTAAAATCTGAGTTAAGCCTAATTTTCTCTAAGATACTTTAACAGGTGTGCTAGATATATTTGTATGTATGATATGTACAACTATGTATAGTATATGGGTATGAATGCCCTGCCATTCCACAATACTGTACCTATCTTATCTCTGAAGTATCATCTCTGTTATCCAAACAGAGATTAAAGAAAGAGAAATCATCAGTTAGAGAAAGGATGTTGGGTTCTCTCTTCCTGCCTGTCAGTCAAAGGGGCGATCCTTCACTGAAGATTTTGAGGAGGTTGTGTGTTTGTTATGCTTTATAGAATGTCTTCAGACAAGTTGTGATTATAGCTTCAAAACCAGTGTAAAACCACAAGAAAAATATTTTTTTAGAACTGGTCAAATTTGTGCTCTCTTGAGTTCTTCCAGCAGATCTAAATTATACTTGTGATATATCCTAGTATACCCTAATTTCATATTAGGAAAATCTGAAAGGAGGAAAGTTGTTTTATCATGAATAGATTTTTAAATATGTAACAAATACAGCAAAATGGGCAGTGGGGGAGATAAGAAGTACTAACATTCTGCTTTACCTTCTGACAGGCTGGGATGAAATACAGAAACCTCATTTTGAAACCTGGAGGATCTTTGGATGGAATGGATATGCTACAAAATTTCTTGGAGCGTAAACCAAGCCAGAGAGCTTTCCTATTGAGTAAGGGATTGTGTGTTCAGTGAAGTTATGATTCTTTTGTAATGGCATATAAGTATGGAATGAGCTGGAAATGTCAGTCTATTTCACATTTTAACTATGTATCACTCTAGGGAAACTGGGTCATTTTTTGATGATTTTTTAAATTGTATAAATAAAAATGTGACTTTTAAAACAAAATTTCATAGACTACAAAATTCAACATCAGGGAAAAAAATTCTGAGATGTGCAGAAGCTGAGGAAATTGGATGGTAATTTTTTTAAATTTTTGTTAAATAATACTAATTAATACTAATCAATATGAGGAGTTAATGCCATGTTTTTCTTTTAAGATATGCACTTAAATATTGTCTTGTGAATTAATTTTAAAACTGAAGGGGATAAAAAGAATACAACCAGCAATAAAGGAAACAGATTCATTCTTGTTCTCTATTCTCTATTGTATTCATGGTTCACCAGTGTCTCTGATGGATAGAAAGTGTGTTTGATTTTGTCACCATTTGAATTCAGTCCAGCTGCCTGACAAATTTCAAGACTGAGAACCTGCTCCAGATACCTTCACAGCAGAGATGTTTGTGTGATACTTTTAGACCTAGTACTGATGCATGTTAAATTTTTGTACCATTTATATACTTACAAAGTATAACTAAAAAGGGAAAAAACAGCCAAGATCTGTGACTTTTTCAGTTATTCCCCAACTCTTTCTGTTGGTGACCACAAATCAGGTCTTTCTTTTCCAAATTATCTCAACACTAGCGTTGAAATATTGTACTTGAGCAATTATAATGGCTTCAGTTCATTTCTTAAGTATTTTGAGATACAAATAAGGAAGGAAGGAAATAAGATACCCCTGACAGGAATGATAAAAGCCAATTTCACCGAAGTTTTCCTGTTCCTTTCCAGTGTGGCACGCAGGAGATGCTAGAAAAAAGTGCAATAGATTTAATGATTTCAGCTGTGAGAGTGTGAAAGTAACCAAGGAATTATTCTGCAGTTTTTCTGCAAAATAAGGAAAAATCAGTCTTACAAGCCAACTCTACATCATCCAAATAAAGCTGTTAATCCAAGCGCACTTTTCTTGTCTTAGGTACCGTATCTTACTGTGGTTTTACCATTATGGCATGTATATGAACAGCTTCTAAATTTTATTCACTAGCCAATACATTTTAGACATTTAAACCACAGTTGTAAACATGGTAGGGGTATATAGTTTATTGTTCAACAATGAGATAAGAAAATGTGCCTGGTCAACTCAAAAGACTTTTTTCAGCAAAAGAAAACTGATATAATTCACTTTGGGTCAGAGCTGTCCATTTGTTTTAGGGGAAAAATCATGAAATTGGGATTGTTCTCACAATTTGTGAGTGTTTCTCAAAATGTGAAACATTTTTTTTTGCCTTTTTTTTTCTTTTAAGGCATTAAAACTGGGGAGTTAAAATGAGCTTAATTAGTTTCTGAAATGGAAAAACAGAATGGACTTATCTTCGAACTGCACCAGTTAGATATGAGGAATCATAACTATTTGTAGCCAAAACAGATTAACTCTATAGTCTGAACAGACCACACAATTAAGTCAAATCTTATAGTCAGTTACAATTTCAGGCCACAGTTCTGCTGGGCCATGAAAAGGCAATACATGGAAATCACATGTATGAGGAGATCTTGAACAGTATTCAGCATGACCAGAATGGAAAGCTGAGAAAACTGATGGATACAAGATTATCCCAAAACCTATGAATTTGGCCTAGATTGATTTCCCTTACTTTCTTTTGCTTACAGTATTTTGCCATCTTTTTATACATATTTAAAATTCTTGTGATTCTGTCTTATTACCATTTTTTCTTTCACATTGTAATGATAGCTCTGAAGAATGAAAACATTGTAAAAAATATACTAAGTGATACTTTTCCCCAAATGAATCTGCAAATCTAAGCAACAGAACCTTTATTAAGAAAAAGACACAGTTTTTATTTTACAGTTGGTAGGCAGATTTCCACATGAGGGAGACCTTTCTCTGCATAAATCTGCAGTCTTGGATTAAGGTAGATAATTGTAAGTACAGTAAGTATAGGCAAAAATATGTGGTGATAAAAAGTCATGTGATTAAAAAGTTAGATTTCGAACAGTACTGATGGTAATTATGGCAATTTAATTGACTTTTTAATTTTCTTACTCTTTAGAGCGTGTGCTTGTATGTTGTACAATGTTGAGTAGCCAAGATACTGAAGTGCGGGAGAATGTTTGCTATTACTTGTGTGTGAAAGTGCCTGCATGATTGTACAGTTATGTTAGCAGCAAATGGATATCCATGTGCGTAGGCAGGAAAAAACTAAACCATATTGTAACCACAAATTAAAGTATCATGTTCTATATCTGTTCCCAAAGAATAAGATTTACTGTAATTTGTTTTTGTAGAAGCCAGTTCCTTCATCAAGCAGTAATTAAGTCAGATCAGCCTATGGCTAACACTACACTCAACACAGAAGACTAATGGGTATGTTCTGAAGTGCTTATAAAAATCTTCATGTGGTAACATATCAAACTTGTCTGCTAAGTTTTATATTGGCTTCCTGGAGCCTTCTGAATTAAATTGGGGTTGGATTAAATGACTTTTTTTCTTCCAACTAAAACTTACTCTATGATTCTATGAAATTGATGTTCATGTTTTTATTCTAAATATCTGATCTTGGAATGGAAAAGTAACCTGGTTTCTGTTTCTGCACCTGTCTATAACAGGCATAACTTTGTATAGCAAAAACTTTCTCTGACACTATTCTAAGGCTCTGACATGGAGTCCCCCAATGAAACAGGGAACACTTCTTCTGCTTTGCAAACATGAGATGATGACCTTGACACTGCCAGAAACAATAGTGTATGAAATCATGCCAAAACATAGGTGTCTGACAAAGCCTAGCCTATTCTAGAGCTGCTAGACCTAGGCTTCCCGTGAATTAAATTTCAAAACTATGAAAGCCTGAGTTTATTCCAACCCAACTTTAAGTATTCACTATAATAAATGAGGAAGTAATTTGTCATTTTTCTGTAACAAACAAATGCCTTTTAAAGTTAGTATTGTATCTTCTTAAAATTTCACTGTGTTTAGAATTATTATTTTCTTATATGAGAAATTCAAATTGGACTTATGCTTCACAACAAAAGCTTCACAGCAAAGGGTAAAATCAGAGACTCAGGAGAGAGTGCCTATTATCCACTGAGCAAGTGGATAACAGACAATGGCTTTCTCTTTCTGTTGCTTCATTGTAAAGGACAGAATGGTTTGAGCATGTGGCTGGGTTACAAGATGGCTAAGGGATGGCCTCAGCAGCTGCTACTCCCTACTTGTGTTACAGACGTCCAGCATGTAGGCTCTTTCTGGATTGCCTGCAAGTCATGTGGTAATTTTTAAATAAATGGTAAAAATTTTTACATAAATGGTAAAAACAGTCTGAGTAATAGGTTTAAGCTTTGCTCTGTTAGATGTGGTGGCTATTAGTTGTTACGCTTCTCTCTGAAAAAATGAAATTATATCTAAATACCTTTGGAAGTAGTGCAAGGTAGTTGAGTTAAATGGAGATTCCTGGAGGGGTTTTCCAGAAGCATAAGAGGTATTTGCATGAGAAGTGATTTACTGGTAGGGGTTAGAGAGGCTAAACATCAGCTGGTTATGTGGTACCCAAGTCAGAGGAAAAGGAAGGAAAGCAGTTAGATGGAAGGATGAAGTTGGAGAAGGGTATTTTGACAATAGTTGTAGAAGGGTTGAAGTGTATGTCAGAGGCAGATAACAGGAAGAGGACTAACTTGATAAATGGTGATTTGTGAAAGGCTGTTTAAATGTTTTTCATTGTTTTATGAATTAGAAACAAGACATGCTTTTCTATGAATAAATTTCTGTTCTTACCTGCAAGCCAAAGAACATGAGACTATGCCCTAGCTTGTTACTTGAGAACTTGACTTATTCCTGACATCTAGAGATTAATTCTTTTTCACCACTATTTTCTTTATTAATATATTTTAAATAATAGATTCCCATGGTGGAAGGAAAGAAGTTTTTAGGGAAGTTCAATTTGTGGGGCATGTGCCAGAAATCCTGTATAGCTAATCATCACTGGCCTGTGCAAAAAGTGTAGATGATACTAAAGATGAGGTCCCAAACAGCAGTCAATCTATTTTAGACCTCATTAGAATAGATGCAGACAAATTAAGTAAATGAATTGGAAGTAAGTGGTTGCCTAGAAACCAAGAATCATGACCTAATTTTGTTCAGTATTGATTAACAGAGAATGGACTCAACTAATACTGGCTTGCTTTATACTCCTGATGAATTGAAAAGGTTAAAAAACTCAGTGTTAAGAGAACCAAGGAGTAAAATTATTGGGAAAAAAATAGTGAATGAAAAGCTGTATGTCTTTGAGATTCGACTGGCCAAAATCCCACAATTTCACAACTTAAAAATCTTTGTGAAAAATTCTAAGAACCAGTCTGCTCACCAGTAAAAACAGCATTTAAAAATAAACAAAACAGAAGTGAGTGGTCAGAAGTAGGAAACAGTTATAAAAGGAGGAATTGTAAAGTGTTAAAAATTATAAACAAGGCTATGACTGTCAAGGCAAAGAAAAATGGATGAAAACATTATAGCAAATAATATGTATAACTTAATGCATTAAGAACAAATAAATACCACTTGTGTTACAGACCCTTCAGTGGATGGAAATGCTAATATGGCAAATGATAACCAAGACAGTTTTAAATTCAGTTCCTCTTCTGCATTTACAAAGAAGCAAGTGATGTAATCCTGTCATGTGAGAACAATGGGGTACTTTCCAGTCTATTAAGTGAGGAGCATATTAAGCAATACTTACTAAGAATAATCATTGTGGCATGAGTAGAGATGGATAACTTGTACCCTACAAGCAAACAAGAATTGGTGGTGAGGAAGTTTTTTCTCAGTGCTGGTAATTTTGGGATAACTGGGCATATGCCATTTTACTAAAACACTGCTAATGAGTTCTAGTCTTAAAAACCAAATAGGTGACTATTGGTCACATAGCTTGAAATCCAACTTCAGTGAAACAACAGGAAACATTAATATTGTTCTGTCACTGAAGAGCTAACAGTGAGTATAATTTATAGAGTGCAAATGATTTTATGGAAAACAAGTTTTTTCACACAAGCCTGATGTAATCACTCATGGCCATTACAAGCCTGTTGAGGGCAATTGTAGAGATTTATGTATTTGATTTAGTGATGCATATTTTCATTTAGAACAACACTATATGATATCAATAGAGGATATTTAAAATGGATTAGGAAGAGCTAACTGTTGGGAGTACTTGTTGACGTAGAATTACCACTGAACAGAGTACATTGGTCTAAGTGCTTCAGGCATCACACAGGAATATAAAAATATAAAATAATAATATAAAATTACTGATCAAATTTGTAAGGAATTGACAAAAAAAAGCAGTCACAATGGATTGTTTAGATTGTTTGAAAACTTTTGGCATTGGCATGCCCAAAACATGGGCAAAGGAAGGTGTAGCATACCTGTAGCAACT
>WBNO01005803.1:956-12484 GCA_013400575.1 Peucedramus taeniatus | reverse complement strand
GTGGCTACAAACCCATTTAAATATATGGCTCTTTAAAAATTCAGGAAAATGTTGGTGGTGTTAGACTGAAAATAGGTATCTATATATCAGGACAAATTCAAAAAATATGAGAAGTGTAACTTAGATGGTGACCTGAGGAAAAAAGGGGAGGGAAGAGGTATAGGGAGAGGGAGGGAGGGAGGGGGTGAGAGAAATGTTTCTTATAACTGTTTACAATTCCTTTATGTTGGTTAATCTTAGTTGCCAAGAAGCTGAAAGACTGTACAAGTTAAAATTGTTCTATTTCCTGCATTCCATTCAAAGCTTCTATTTCTCCAACCTCTGAAATGTGTAATTTATGCTAATTTTACTCTTTCTCAGATATTTTAAAGCCCTTGTGGAAAAGTTTACACTACAGTTAATATCCTTTAGGACACTCATAGTAAAACATTTTCTACAGTAGCCAGAAGGAGGTATGGCTAGGAGCCAAAGGTTATTCTATATGACCTCACATCATTTTCATGGAATGCGGGAAGGACTCGCTTTCCGGTCAAGGTAGATGTTGGATTGTCAGGGGCTTTCCTGGGGGCCTTGAGCAGCAAGGTGTCCTTTCTCACAGCCTTTGTCATCAGTCTTGTTTCTGCAAATGTTAGTTTTCTTATCCCATTGCTGTTTCCAGTAAATCATTATTTTCTCAGCCTCTGATCTTTATCTTTTGTGCCTCCAGTTTATTTCTCCAGCCTTATACAGGGGAGAAGAGAGGAGAAGGAGTAAGCAAGTGGCAAATTGTTTGATGTGGTTTCAGTGGGAACATCAAATTGGACAATACCATTCCTAAACCATGACATACAAAAATAGTCATCAAGAATGTAATCAATGACATTTTACTGTCATATTTTTTTATGCATGTTTACTGAATCTCAGGACTTCAAGTTATTTTTCTTGTACCCATAAATTCTTATCTATCTGCTAAGCAAAAAGAAGTTGAGATTAAATTTTTAAACAGTTAAAAATATTGTAGAGTGCTATTCCTGAAACATGTTTCATTGTTATTATACTGTTTTTTCAGTATTGCTTCATAAAAGTTCCATTTAACATTGGGGCCAATCTTACTGAGTAACATGAATAAATCTGTGGTGAATTCACTGTGGTGGGCTGTCAGATGCCCACCAGCTGTTTTCTTCCCCACCCTGCTCAATAGGACATAAAAGGAGAGTTAGATGGAAAAGCTCATGGTTTAAGATAAGCAAGTCACTCAGAAGTTACCATCACTCAGTAGTACAGCAAAACCAGACTTGATTTAGGGAATTTTAATTTAATTTATTGCTGATTTTAAAAAGAGTAGGATGGTGAGAAACAAAGAATAAAACTAAGCATCTTTTTCCCACCCCAGCCTTCCTTTAAGGCTCAACTTCATTCTCTCATTCCCAGTTCCTCTAGCTATTCATCCCCAAGCAATGCAGAGGAACATGACAAGGATTTTGTGATCAGTTCATAACATTCATATATGCCTCTTACTCTTCACAGCATACCCCTGCTCCAACATATGGTGCCCAACATGGGATCAAGTCCTTCCGAGAAAGACTGCTCCAGTGTGTGTTCTTCCAAGGGCTGCAGTGTGGTTGGGAAAGGACCTGCAGCCTGTGGAAAGGATCACATCATCTGCCGTGATGTGGTCCTTTCCACAGACCTTCAGATCTTCAGTGACTTCAGTGGAATCTTCAGATTCCACAGATCTTCAGTGACTACCTCTGCTTCACAGAGGTCCTCACACACTGCAGCAGGACAATCTACCTCACCAGACAAGAAGGAAAATGTCTGTTCCAAACAATACATTGACATATACCTGCACCCTTTTAAGAGACTGAATCAGCCAAAGTATACATTTTTAAAAATTAATTTAGAAAGTGTGGGAGTCGATTTCCTTTAAGAAATAAATTAACTAATACTAATAGCACAAAGCCTCTTGCACAGTATCTAAACTTTCCATCAGAATTTATTGGTCAAAGATTAGCTCTCACTATAATTGTGCTCATTCTAAACAAATAAAATCCTTTGAATGTTTTTAAGTCTGTGTATATCAGTGTGAAATTGTCCATGTTTGAGATGTGGAAAATGAAGCTGTATATAAATCATGTCTATCCTTCTGTGGATTTTATTTCTGACTCATGTTGATGCCCAAAAATTATTCTTTACCTTTTTTCATTACTGTTGGAAATGGCTGGTTCTTACAGTAAATGAGATCTTATCCAGACCAAGATGTTTAAAAAAATGCTTGAGTTGGATCAACATGTTGGATTTGTTCTAAAGGAATTAATTTTAAAGACATTACAGTGTGCATTGAGAATATTTAGTATTCATCTCTCTGTTCTGCATCCTGAATCCAGCTTGCACATGTGCTCACCAGAGAAGGACATGAAAGGCCAATATTCATTTGGCACTTTTCCTTTAAGCTTCCTCCATACATCACGCATTTCCAATGTTATTCAGTTTGAGGTTATGGGCACAGAGCTAATGTGAACGTTGTACTAAAGCCAGCTAAACCAGAAAGAACAATGCCGACTACATGCCAGTGTTTTCATTTTCTGATCAAATGTCTTACAGTTCCAGAAAGCCAGAGGCATTTAATATGCCTGTCTGGCAAGTAAGATCAATATGCATGTTTAGGGGGTCTAGGAGAAGGAAGAAATTAATGAAGATTCATGTATCAATCAATTCTTTTAAAGAATGGAAAGTAAATGTAAAACATTATGTTAATGAAAATTCAGGTTCCACAAATTAAAGCTGTATTTTATGTTATATATCTTTGGGCATAAAGCTAATTTATCTTGCAGTGCACACTGCTTTCCAAGCAACAATGAAACAGATGATGAACCTAGGTGAAATAAGGGTAAGACTGTCTACCTCTCATATTGCTAAACATTTTTTCTAATTTTTTGCAAGAATAATCATCAACATTTTACAAAATTTATTGTTAATTTTTAGTTTTACTCTGTGTTTTGTATTATAGGTCACTAGAACATTGCATTTTTTAACAGAAGCTGCCACAGGGATCCATATCAATGCAACATGCAGATTTCTTCTTTCAACATGAAGTGTACAGCTTAAGCATCTGAAAAATCCATGGTCCTTATTCAAATAGATTACACCAGAGAGAATTTCTTAGCCCTTAGAAAAATTATTGCCATGTTATTGATAATTTAAATAATGATTCAAGTGTGCAACAGTGAATGAGTTAAGCTCAAACCAAAACAAAACTTCATTAAACGTGTGTAGTTTATACTGGAATGTCCTAGGGAAAATAATCTCAAGCAATAAATAAACACTGACAGCCCTGTATTTATGAAGCTTTTGGAGAGACAGAAGTGTAGTGAGAAACACTTGTGTTGAATATAAACAGCTTTAAAAGCTTTCAGAGGAAATTGGTGTACAATGTTATTTGAAAGAATGGAAAACATTTTTTGAACAATCAAAAGGGACCATTTCACAAATGCACTATTGCAGTGGAGGCAAAAGGAAGAAAAGACTACAAAACCTTGTTTTGTTTCAGAAGCCATAACAATATGTCTGTTGTTTTAGAAACAAACAGGAAATTTAAGTGCTTCAGTAGCAAAGTGAACAAATTTCTGTTATGGACAAAACCAGTGATGAATGCTGACTATATAAGAAAAATAATGTATTCTTATAATGAGAAACCATTACAAGTGAAGAAACTAGCATTTATTATGTTTTAGTGCTGAAAAGAAGTTACAGTGTGGTGTCTTCTATCTTGAACAGCTTTAGTTTAATCGCTGGGTGTTTGATATCAGTTTCCATCAGTGTGTGCTCTTGATTATGATAAATGGATGGCATGGGGTCATAATGCATGCAGTAAAGAACACAATGTACTTCAGTAAAAATCAGAGCTTTTGTCTTAGTTTTAAATTCAGTCAATTCAAATAGAAACTGACTAAATCCCAGTTGAAACCAAGGTGATGATATGTACCAATGTATTTAAACCTTCTTGATTAGAGACTTTGAAAGACAGAGCCATACAAAATAAAAATAAATCAAACCGAGCAAAAAAATGTTGCAATTATAGTATTAGCAGAACTTCTACAAGTGTTTTATTTTGACACTCTTTTGCTTTCTAGTTGATGTAAGAGGTCCTTCAAGATGCTGTGCCCAGGGGAGAGCCCAGATGAACAATTCCTAGCAAGAATAAAGCAAAATGAATAAATAGCTCCAGAATATATTGCTGTTTTTCTGAGGCTTATTGTCAATCTTAGTGTTCCCAGAAGGCTCCTGAAGAAAACAGTTCCTGATGATAATTTTAACATTTTTCTGGTTGAACTGGTGAATAGATCTCTGTAGTACAGACATAAAATTGTTGAAATGATGCAGTTTTAAAAATGGGAAAAGGAGACAATTGTTTAAAAAGCCCCACCCATTTAAATAGATTAAACCAAAGGCAAACAAGGATACAGAATAGCAAAAAGCTAGCAGAAATGGTTAAGTTCATAATTCAAATCGTGGATGGTGTTATAGGAGAATTGCTAATGGAGACTAGTTTTGGCTAATAGGTAGCCATTTTCTCCTCCCATAACCCCTTAAATGGCAGTATTCTTTTCCATATGCACTCTGTGGCATTTTCTGTCAGCGAACCACAGTTTGTCCTACATGACTGGCAGTCCCCAGTTCCTCATAGGGTACGTCTATCCCATGCTGCAGCACGGAGGAAGTCTTGTGCTGCTAATTTCCCTCGCTGTGTGTTTCTGATGCACTCAAGTGTGTCACTGGTGCCCTTCATGGTTTCCTGATATGCAGTACTAGGGCTGCAACAATACCCTAAGGAACCTTTGGAAACGTTCCTCTTGCAGTGGAGATGTTCAGTCATTTAGCACTTTGCTGTCTCTGCCTCAGACTGAAAACTGCCATGAGCTTCCTTACTGGTAATCCGGTTGTGAATGTATGGAGTCTCAAAGTAAATAAACCTCATGTCCTTCTTTCTTTGCCTTTTTTAATCAAATGCAATCTGGGGCACACTGTCATATTTTCTTGATGTTTTGTGTCCTACTCAGTATAAAGCTAAATAATCACGCTTTATTGTGTTTAATATTGGCATTTTTGTTTAAATTTTCTTTCCCTCAATAAATTCTGTATGATATGCAACTGTTGTAAATGCATAATGGTTTTCCTGTTCAAATGATGAGATAGTAAGGAGCATTCAAAATGTTTCATAGTTAAGCATGACCTTACATTCATATCTGGAAGTACAAAAGGAGAAAATCAAGTTGAGTGTATATGGCAATAAGATCAGCCCCCCAGAGAAGGCAGGGGCATACTAAAGAAGAAAGAAGATAAAAATTATGTGGGAATAACATTTACACCTGAGAGGGTCAGTAAGATTTTGAAGAGCATGATTTGTTATTGTAGTTACCAGAATCACTGGCCTATCATGGGCTACCAACATCTTCTCTGCTGTTGATCCATCATCAGAATATTGCCCATGGCCAGCTTGTTTCACCGGACTGAGCAGGCAAAGGTGTTCTGCAACAAGTCACAGAAATTACCAAACAGAATGGCAGGTGGATTTTTCCCTTCATTACGTATTTCCCGATGCTCTTTCTACCTTCTCAATTATAATTCCTTGGTTATTGTTTTTGATACTTATATCAGCTGGTGCTTAGAGTGAATTTATTTCTTTGCCACCTGGTGCAGGATCTACTGGCTCCTTTTGCTTTTACTCCATTACTTAGGAAGTTAAATTGATAATATTACAGCTGGGTTTGGCTCGTGAAAGAATAAGTACATTGTCATTAAAATGATGACATGAACAAGCAAGCAAATAAAAATTCTCCTTAAAGCTGTAGCTGGGAATTTCTTCCAACCAGTTAGTATCAAATACACACAGCCATCTTCTTTTTGTTATGCATTTGCCATTAGCTTTCAGAAGAGTAAGCAGCTCCTCATCAAGATACACATTCCAACATATTGCAGCATCTGTATTACTTTCAGCCTGGAAAATGTACCATTCTAAAGTGATAAAAGCAGGATTGCAACATTCAGATATACAAGATCTTTTTACTCGGTCTGCCCTTGGTAGTTGTACTTCCTATACTGTTTTTATATTTTTTCCTTCCTTGAATACTGGTCATAGGAGCAAGCTTTACTTAACTTACACCAACACTAATATCTCCTGTTGCCCACAAGCCTCTTATAAGAATTTGACATCTACAGATTATCAGAGAAGAATGACACTCTGAAAACATGGAAACAGGTCCAAAACACTTTAAAGAAACTAGAGAGATTATCAATGGGCTTTGAAAAATGTCAGAAGTCTTCATAAGGAAGTCTTTGTAAGACTCATAGGGGCATTTTGAAATGCCATACATTTGAATGTGAATGAGCAATGCATGCTATAAATGACATATTAGGTGGACAAAAACTGCTCCAGCTCTATTCATATTCCATGCATTCAACTAATTGCTCAGTTGGTTACATATTTAAAACATGCTTCCTGAAGCCCTTGATCCAGCAAAGCATTTTGTTTACCTTACCCAAGGCACATGATGTAAACCATAAAATACTTGTCACGACTGATTTATACTTAAACTTTAGTTCTTGTAAGCTTAATAGGTCAGTGCATACATATACACATTACAGATTTTTGCTGTACAAATTACCATATTTTAATACTATGAAAATTGCTAATTAAAATTCTCTATGTGCTGTTGACAGTTACTTCAGCAAGAGCTTTATTAAAATAAGTTAAAATTCTATGCTTCTGAGACATAAGCTTTCAAATTATAAAGCTATAGGAATCATGGTATTTTTTTATTTTGTTTGTTAGGAGTTCACTTGCAGAGCCACAAATATTCTTACTTTAAAAATGTCACTTAAGAATTTTCAGAAAAAAAAATCCATAATGATTTATAGCAAATTTTGCATCACCAAGAACACCAACATTAAATCCAAAATATAACTTATTAGTTAGAGTAGTCTCCTTGCAGTTCCTTTCTTGACAAGAAAGCAGTCAGATACCAGAAGTCCCATTAAATAGAATGCAGGTTAATTAAACAGAATTGTGTGGCAAAAGCTAACTAACATTTTAATACAGGAGGCTGTTTTTCTATGTAGGCAACACTCTGATAAATAGGCTACAATAGTGCCAGTCTCATTAAGGATGCATAATTTGCAGAACAATATAAAACTCTACCAAGGAGTGCTATGTGAAGAACTGTGGTTAAGACCAAGCCAAATACACAAAGGAGACATTGGAATATCCTGAAAAAAGTGAATCTTTTGGGCCTTTTCATTTTTTTTGAAGGACAGATATTTAAAGTTATGAGCAGGTTTCAGCATAAAGGTGAAAAGATTACTTGCAACAATTTAAATTGAATAAGAAATGATAATACATTATTCTTTTTCTACCTTGAAGATATAGAAGTTGTTTGTGCAGTTATCTCTTTAGAGATGTTCTCCACTTGTCCTTTCTTTGATAATTTGAAAAAGAAAGCATATGTGAACATATTAATTTGATCTGTATTTTAATGCACTGAGATTCAGTGTTTAAACTGCAAATGGCATCAAGCTGTGTTTTCAATTAATTTTTAAAAGGAAACTCCTTGCAATTACTTTGGCTAGGATTTCCCATCACAGAGGGCTAATATCAGCAATCTGTTTCTAATTTTACAATTTTATCAGAAATCTTTTCTAAATGGAGTAGACATTTTGCATGTAGGAGACAAGACAGTTAAGATGTGAAATTTGGAATGTTATACTGCTTTATATACAAAATTGCTGGCAAATTTGTTTCCTTAAAAAAACCTTACAGTTCACACCAAATTATTCTTAATTAATTTCATGCTATTAATTTCTAATCAGTTTCATGCAATTACCTCCAGATTAATCTTTTGTCCAGCTATTAAAAAAAAATAAGTACTGTTGTTCTGTACTGCTTTCCCCAAGAACAGAAATTATTATTTTGTTTTGTAAGAGCATCTTTCTAAAAAGACAACAGGTTACTTTTCAAAGCCCTAAAGAAAAATTTGACTATTTTTGAATGCTTCTATTTTTTTCCCTTGAAGTTTTACACTCCACAATTCTGATTTAAGTGTATGTGAAAAATTAAAAATGATAAAGAGAAAAAAGGTCTTTGATTTTGTAAAGGTGTTTTGCAGGAGAAAGGATTTTTGATTTGGGGGGTTTTCTTTTGGTAGGGTTTTTTTGTTTGCTTGTTTTAATTTTGAACTGTTGGAATTTCTTTCCTGAGCTGAAAGAATGTGTTCCATGGGTTTTTTTTTCAGATGTATTGAGTCCAAGGGATTCTGAGCACTCTTCACTTACCCTGTGTGAGGAGACTGTACGAGTGGAAAAGGCCACTCACCTGCAACACACCCTAGACCTTTGCTGCAGTTTAGGGATGGATGGAATGGTGCATTCATGCATTATGGATGTGTGGATGCATCCAAAGATATTCTTGGGATTTCCAAATGTTTTCAAACATGGAGACAACCAGCAATGTTTAAAAAAGCAAATAAGCAAATAGAAACAGAAAACAGAACCAAACAAACAAAGCAGAAAACAAGAGAAAATATGTTTATTAAAACTGAGGTGAATTCTGCAGGTAAGTTATATATTAATAAAGTGAATAATATTCATAATTAAATAATTTGCATTATAATGCAGCAGCTAATATGTGTAGACTGTGTAGTGATAGGTTTAAAAATCATAAGCAACTGAGTACAAAACAGACTGAATTACAATAACCAAATTTGCTTTAATTGTGTAAAAATAAAGTCATATTGATCTACTCTAGATGTATTTATTATATCAGATACATAACTATAATTGATTGCTGTATTGTCCTCAACAATATTTACACAGCTTAATAGTTTTTAAAATAGCTGGTCATAGAGTTTAAGTAGGACACACCTTTGAAGGGCAATGAAAATTAAGATAATCTGTCACTGTTCTTCAAAAATTTTTGAGTGGAAAATTGCAGTGCCTGTTAAGTAAACAAGCTGTGACATGTAAAGAGATCAGGAACACCATGTGGGTAACAGCTGAAAACTGAAAAGGGTATGAGTATTCTTTAAACACCCACATTCAATATGCGTAACTTTATGCAAGATGGAAATCACAGGAGAATCACACACTATCAGTTAAGTGAGTCATGGCTGATAGAGACCCAATACAAATGAATGACAAAGCTGAACTGAAAATTGTTAAATTATGTAGGTTTTCTCATATTACTTGAGTGACTATTAAACCAAGAGGAAAATATATATTTCTAATAGCATTATTTGTATTTTTTCTCTCTTAACCAATATGGGAGGTTTCAAGTGTACTTTAACATTCTTTTAATAAATCTATAAAATATACAAACAGTAATCTAATTCTTCCAGTAAAATAAAAAAAAAATATTATAAAGAGAGATGGTAGGACAGAAAGCTGCATTTGATACTAAAAACTTTGTAGCACAGTTTTTAACTATAAGTATTTCAGCATTTTTCAGTGTCTATAGGGTTATCATATCTTCAGTAAAAGCATATCCAAAAGTAAGCATGCCTTCAAATTCCTTACAAATATCCCCTTGCTGTGTCTCACTCAGTGTCACTGCATTTCTACTCCATCCTCCTACATGAAGGAGAAGTGAGAAACTGGGTTCTCACCCCTAAAAAGAGGTTAGTTAGTTGCTGTGAAGATCCTCATACAAGTAGCATAATAAATGCTTCAGCTTGACACCTCTGCTCTCCTTTCTCTCACCACTTTTAAGATATTTACTCCTTTAAAGTAACTTCAAAATGGTCTCTCAGGTGGCAGAAATAACCTAGCATAATTGATTTTAACCCTAGGTCCTTCCAGTTGTTGACTTTTTTGATTTCTTCTTCTAGATAAAAAATTATCCCTTGTGTTCGCTTTTTATTTCCTATCAGCGATGAACAACATCTTTCTGATTTCATGCACATTTATTTACATAAGCAAGTTCTAAAATAATTTTGTCTGGAATTTCAAAGCAGCAATTGAAATGAATGAAGCCAAATTGAATTAATTGGAAGGACAAAAATATTATTTGACTGCATATCTTCAATCCTAAGCAAAAACCTTGAATATCAGAGTACAGATGCAGTGGATGATGAAGCCATAAAATCTAAGCAGACTTCAGAGATCCTGTGTTGCACACAGAAGCTTCCTGAATTTGCCTGATATATTTGTTATTTTTTTTTATTAGAAAAATAACAACATGATCAACTTAAAAGTGTTTTAAAAGTTTGTCAAGGGAGGATAATGAACTAATTACTTCCTTACACTTTTTTTCAAATAATTCAATGATTCTATATTAAACTATTTTTTCCTATGTTATCTAAAAAACTGTTTGGGTTTAAAATAAATGTTACTGGTGTTAATTCCGAGAATTCTTAATTAGCATGAAGCAGTCACTATAAACAGACACATATCATAAACTGTGATTCTTTAGATTCAGATGTGCTTTCCACAAATAGCCATGTTTATAAAGGATTTTTTTCAGTTTTGAAGGTCAATCAAACTCTTCTCCACTTATTCCTGTCATACAAAGTCTTATATTGGTCCAAATGCCTTCCCGCATGATAAGTTTTGTGCCTTCCTTTGTGTCCAAGTTCTCAGAATCAATTCCATCTTTCACTAAATTTAAAGCAATTGATTACCAGTTTGCAGTAGTGGAATACCTAAAAATAAAAAATAAAAAAAAAAAAAAAACAAAAATGCAATTGAAAATATATTTTAAGGAATTCATTTTTTCCTTCTCCAATGTCTCTAATCACTTTTAGATTAAGCCAGGACTTCCATTGGGGATGCAGCTTTTAGACACCTCAGATTTTTTTATCTGAGCTGTTTTCATGTGAAGTAGACTATCTAAGCTCACAGAGTTTAGTGGAAATCTGAGCTAAATCTACAGATATACAGGTGATTAATAATATTTGAAGAGATTTAGAAATCAAAATATATCCACACAATAGAAGTGGACACAACAGAGGACATGATATAATTTCATCAGCAGACCGATGGAATGACAGCTTGATGCCAGTTCTGATATGCTGGTGCATCACAAGCAAATTTCTTGAGGCACTACTCTGTAGAAAAACAGTGAAGATTCTTTGATGAAGAGGGGTTTTGGCAACTGTAACCATCAATAGGATAATGTTACTAAAATAAAGTCAAAGGATATCCTTTCCAAATGCAGTCTAAAATTCTTGAATTTTGTTTATGTTTTTTCATGCCGAATAAAATTCCTATTTCTAGCAATATGGTGTTGATACGACATGTTAAGGCAGATGGTGCTACTTCCTACCTCAAACACTTGGATTCAGAGTATTTATTTCTATTAAAATCTGAAGACATGGTGCTTAAATTTCATTAAACTTGAGATGAAAACTAGGGAATCTTCAAATTTATTACTATTAAATGTATTGATTATAGTATCATTGATTAGTACTTTAATATCAAGTTAAATATCTGCTTCTTCCTGTTTTGGTGGGGGATTTTTTTTTGAGCAACTAAGTCAGTTTTCTATTACCTTTTGCAAA
>WBNO01005796.1:0-29011 GCA_013400575.1 Peucedramus taeniatus | reverse complement strand
AGAAAGAAACCCAATGCCCAACAAAAGGTAAACACGTCTGGAATATACAACTTAGTGTATTGCAAAATTAAATATATAATGGCTACAAGATGCCTTTCATTCTGTTTGGAAATAATCAAATGACAGTCTTTTTCCTGTTCAAGTGTCACTCGTGTTAGCAGTAATGCTTTTGCACATTTTTGTGGCTCTCTGTTCTTTAAGGAGCACTGGCATTTTTATATGTGTATGAAAGAATTAACAGTGAATATTCCTATTACTGCTTTATTATGATCTCAAATAGTAGGTGGTATATGTAAGCTGTCAAGAAAATTTAAAATTTTTCTTGCAGTTTTGAAGTCCTTGGTATTTCGATGTGCAAATAGCTTTTGCTTTTCCTGTGTTCTCTAGTATATGAGACTATACACTTAACAGCTTCCTGAATGATTTTGAGTGGGTTTGATTTTCCTGATATGTTGACATTTTCTGTAGATTTGGTAGTTGTAAGATATTTTAATGTCACCACTTGATTTTCTTCTTGTTAGTGATTTGGAGAAAGACTACCCCGAATGTGGCTAACTTTCCTTTTTCTTATGAAGTGAAACAGTATTTCAGTTTTACTTACTATATAGAGATTATTTTATTCTTGCCCAACATATTGACTTTTTGCAAGGATTGATGAGGGAGGTATTTTTGCACTCAGTCAGCTATGCTGTACTGACTTCTTATGGGTTTTTGCACATGTGTTTTAGGTAGAGTGTGGACTCTGTGTTTTGCATTAAGATTGTACTGATAAACTTCGGTATCTCCTAACCAAATTTAGCAGGCATTTTCCTCACCTGGCTTTGCATAAATAAATAGCTAGAAGGATCTATCAGGATATACTTCCAAGTGGTGAGGGTTTTTGGAGCAAATGTCGTATTCTAGGTAGGATCCTAGCCATGCCTCCAGTTTGTCACTCTTAAGGAATCCAGAACCTATCCTNTGATTGTATTGCCTTACTCCCGTGGTTCTCCTTCCCTCTGGAAGTCCAGAAAAGTAGCACAAGTTTGTCAGTGATCCTGCAGGCTATAACTAACAATAAGGTGTGATTTCTTTGGTTTGAAAGTGGAGGAGGCAGATGCAAGCAACTAATCGGTACAGAAATCAGAAGAGCGTTCTTTCACCATTTTGCATTTTGGTTTTCATTTCAAAAAGAATGAAGAAGAACCTGAGCTTATTGAGCTAGAAAGAAGATTTTTATCTTTTAAATTAAATTTTAATTTTAATTGAGTAACTATTAGGGGCTTTACCCATGTATAAGGCAGAAGCTGTCATTACCAGCCACCACAACCTTAGACTTCCTGCATCTGGTACAGTGAAACCTTGTAAATTTTGACTCTGATGCCAACTTCATTGTACCATTTGGAGACACTGAGAACTTAACTATCTACATCCTCTGTCTTTCTTTGATTTTATTTTTGCGTATTCATTAACATACTGGGATATAAAGTTCATTTTTTAAACGCATCAGCTCATTGAATTAGGCAATGAATGAATGTTGATTGGAGGGCTCTAGGAAACTTGACAAATCATACTGTCCCTTGGGGCATTGAAACAGCACCTGACAGTATAGCCAAGACAGCTTCCCAGACAAATTGTCCTGGTGTTAAATGGTAGTCAGTGGATCAGTAGGAACTCGTGCTGTCTGCTGTAATTGAAGTTCTCGTTTGCTGGAAGATGAGGTGTTGCTGTCAGCTTTACTGTGGTCCAGATTCTGTCTTCACCCTTGGGCCTTGCCAAGGTAATGCAGGACTATCGTGAAGCATCTTTCTGCATTAATTGGCTCTGGTGGCAAATCAGGAGTTTGCTCTGCTGCTGCAGAGTAAAGTGCTGCTGCATGTAAAGTTGTTTGGAAAATTGCATATCCTTCAGTCCCCTTTGCATGTGGGGTCATTTCCAGACTGAAAACAGATTCTGTTAGTCAGATAAAAATTTCTTGTGGTTGTCTTGCTTCTATGGGTCTTGGAGACTGATCCATACAACATGAAAAATACTGCTAGTAGAGGGAAATACAGGTCAGTTGGGCAGCCTTTCCTTTCTGCTGCTGACTTTATTCATTGCTTTGCATTAGAGAGTTCCTTCGCAATCAGGTGAGGTGATTTCAGAAAGAGGAGCTGTGGTTGTTTTAATTGTTAAAAAAGCAGACATTTGTCAGCACTTTGAAGAAGAAGAAGAACTGCTAACGACTGTAGCATGGCACAAATATGAAACACTACGAAAGCAAGTATTTCCACTTGGTGTAGATTACAGTATAGAGGTATAGAGTAGTTTATTCTGGGAATGAAAATTGAGTCCCTAATGAATTATACTTAACTTGAAGAGAAAAGAGCTTAGGTAAAGTCCACTTGTTACTGTTAGCATGCTCATGTTGTTAATCTGATCATGAAAGTGGATGAAATTTTAAGAGAAAATCCCCAATGGTGTAGTATTTATGGACTTATAAAATAGTTGTAATGAGACCATCAGACTTTTGATTTGGATTTGAATGCAACATCAGTTATATAATTTAAAATATTGTAAACCAGAGCCAATATTGTTCACAGCCACAAAAGGTTAGTAAGCTGGAGAGTAAACTTATTTCCTGGAGGCATCAGTGGTTTTGAGAGAGATATTAAAGCTTTTGTTTAGCAGTATCAATAAAGTCTTGGAATAATTATAAACTTTACATTATAAGGCCACACTGAAAAAAATTTATAATCTGCTTTGTATTCTCTTTGTCACTCCTCCCTAGACACATTGTCTGCTGCATAACCTGTCTCTCTCTAAGCTGCTGCAGTGACAGGTTATGCTCAGTGAATTTACCCCCACATCTTGCATCTCTCTTTTCTTCTATGTATTGCTACCTCAACAGGTGGCTTTAAAATAGAGAAATTGGCAGACAACTATTTTTAGAACATTATAAGAATTTCTAGTCAGGAAAGGGCACTAACACATGAATTTTTACATCCTTGAAAGTTAATACAGTGTCCTGAGTTTACAAGACCTCTCAAAAGTACTATTGACTCAAAGAGAAGCCTGAAGTGTCACTTCTGTGTATGTGCAACCTTGAAGGACATGTGGAGTGCTACTAAATAGTAAGTTTGAGCTAAATAATAGCCAGATGAGACTAAAGGAGTAGATTATATTCATTTATACACAATAGAATAGGTACATGCTTATGTAGCTTGAACTTCTTATTTTTTAATAGAGCAACTACAGTGATCTTCATATTAATCCTGAACTGTGTAACTTTATGCACCAAGCAGTGCCAAGCAAGCTTAAAAGATAATGATTGCTCAAAATACACACCCTCAAGGTCTTTGAATGTGTTATATTTTTATTCCATTTGATATGCGTCTCTGTGTTTCTATTTGTTTTTCTGTTATGGTTAGTATTCTGGGTGGATGAATGAGAAGGAAAAAAAGAGGGACACACAAGCTACTGGACTTGTAGCATAAATACTCTTTTTGGATATTTAACCTGGATTGTCCCATCACAAGAAGCATTCTTAGGATCATTTTTGACCAGTGCAAGGGAGAAGGAACTGGGGAAACAGGCTCTAATTTCAGTCTGGTGAAGCCAATTTACTCTTTGCAGTATGTAAACAAAAGTGCCCATTTAGTGCTGTGCCACTGCTGTGTAGGGACATCTGTGTTACCGGGGAATAGTGGAAGCACCGTAGCTGTGTCAGTAAAGCATTCCATTCCAGTTACATTGGCCAGGAAAAAGGGTGCATCAGTGAGGATGGAGAATTGTGCCAACCTCTCAGATTCTCTTCCAAACTTAGATTCCCTTCTGCAGCATTGTGGAGTGCTCTTTTGACTGCTCGGTGGCTCTGACTCAGCTTACTTTAAGAAGAACACGTATTATTTTCTGGCAATTCAAACCTGTACTTGCACACAAGAGATAGAACTTGCCAGTGCAAGTGGGGCAGTGATGCTGAGACTCATGCACAGGATGAGCTCTGATGAAATTTAAATGCCTTCAGTGGTGCTCAGAGCTCAAGACAGTTGACATGACTCTGATTGTCTTTTAGCTTGTAAACACATGCAGAATTGGGTGGGCACCTTTCACTTTATCTTGCTTTAACATTTGTACTCAAAGACAGCAGGAATGCCTGAGACTTGCTCATTGCTGTGTAAGCGTATTTTCTGTAGCTTTATTAGTTAAGAATGGTGCCCTGAAGAATTTTACTCAGAAGTGTTTAAAGTTTAAAAACTTAGATTTTGACCAAGGCTGTTTTATTGCTTTTCCAGTTATTGGCCTATAGCCTTCTGGTTAATTTGAACACTTGCTTGGCAAAGGTATTTTCCCCGTGAATTTGCACAACTCTTAAGTAGAGGTGGCCTTACTAAACTGCTTTTAAAAAGACCTGTTCTGTTTTCTGTTTTGTTTTTGTTTTTGTTTTTGTTTTTTTTTCAATAGTAATGTTATCTGCTTTTTAACTTTCTTCTTTATTCTTTTATTTGCAGTGATGTGGTTGCATGACCTGCAGCATTATTATAACAGGGACTGTTCAGTGCATGACTTGCTTTTCTGTCCAGACTGCATAACCAAAACTTAACCAGTTCTACACTTAAGACTCATGGCCATCTGATTTCAAAGGGGGATCTACTTGCAGAGAAGCTTACCATCCTGGGGAGTGGCTTTCCCATTTCCCACTTCCACTTACTCTTTCTCTTCACAAAAAGTCTCCTATGAGGCTAGAAGAGAGGAAATCCTGTATTCACAACTCAACAGGAGGCGTTCTGCAAAGTGACAGAGCAGTGTCAGCTCTCCATCTTACTTCCGCCTGTCCATTTTATTTAATTCTGATTAACAGTATTAACACACAGACTTCCTGCAACTTTTTCATATACTGAACTATAAAAATCTAGTCTTAATGAGTTCCTAAAAAAGGCCTTTTGGTTACTGTTAAAATTTCAAAGCACCTGCACCCTTAAAGGATCCATTTTGAATCTTTAAACAAATAAAGTAAAGCGAAGGAGATGTTTTACCAGGAGAAATGACTAATGAATTGCTGCTTGGCGATCCCATCTTCCTTAGAAAACCAAGCAAGTTTCATCTGATAATCTCCGAGCCAGGCAAACTACCGGGTGGTATTTTGTTCACAGGCACTGCCTGCTTCCTTAATATGTACATACACAGTAGTTTGTGGCTGTTGTATTTTTCTCTCTACATTTGAGCTGTGTTGTTGGTTTCTTTCAGAAACTTTTTTTTCCAATCTGTATACAATTGTTAAAACAATCTGAGGAAAGACCATGAATGGAGAGAAGTATGAAAGTCATCTACACTTTCAGTATTATGCAGACTGTCCTTGCCAGTTTATAATTTGGATCGTTTATCTTTCACCTGTACTGTTTTTTTCCTTTCTTTTTTTCTTTCTCTTGTCACAGTCTTAGCTATTTAATTTCCAATTGCACTAGCTTGGCTGTTTCTTTGTATTTTGAAGTTTAGATATAAGATTTGCCATATGTAGACAGTGTAACTCAAAATGCTTTGTACTGCCTATATTAATTTAAAAAGCTGCTTATTTAATATTCCTAAATATCTGCACATTTGTACTACTGTATCTTTGTTTTGTATTGGACATCCAGTACTGGCAAGATTCAGAAGACAAGGGAGTGCTGTAGTGTTGTAAGTTAAGAGGTTTATTGTATAGGAGTTAGTACATAACAAACAGGGAAAGGGGCTTTCAAGCCATAGGATTTGCTGGAAAAACTTAAAAGTCTGAATGCTGAGTACCTTAAGCGGTTTGATTTAAATCCAGTCATAGAGAAACGCCATTCTTGCTCACCTGGATCTTAATCCTGGCAGAAATACTGATATGAACTGTGCTGCCTCCTGGAATAGTTTTACTTATTTGGGCAGTAGAAGAACCTCCAGCCCTGTGTGCTGTGGGAGCACCCCCACGCTGAGGAAGCGTTGTGTCCCCTTGTCTCTGCAGTCTCTTCTGGTCACACACACAGTGCCTGCCTCGTCCCTGGCCCGTCAGGTGGGCTTTGACAGAGCCACACCTCAGGCGCAGAGGCGCCCGCTTGTGTCCAGTCCTCAGGGATCCCGATCCCACGGTGTCCATGGCCTTGTGCAGAATGACATGGAGAAAGGATAGATGTGTGCCCCACCAGAGCACGGTGGTCTGCGCTGCCTGGCAAAGGAATGGGTGGGTAGGAATGGACTCTGAGCAGGCCAGGCAGCAGAGTGAAGGATAAAACTAGGATCCCAGTGAGAACTGTGGTGTTTTCCCTTCTGGATACTGTATCAGGTACTGTGGCTACCAGGTGCCCTGGCTGACAGCTGTCCGTAAAGGCTTCAGATGGGGATATATGTCTTTCCTGGTCCGCCAGGGACAGTGAAGTCATACGTGGCCTGCAGCCAGGATCTGGGGTTTTATGATAATGAGTCAAGTACTCATGCAGCAGAGGCAGCAGAATTTCATCAGACTGAGTCCAGCAGAGAGCTGAAGGATTTGTGTCTTTCCAGGTCCTAGCCATTGATCCCTTGTTATGTGTCAGGGCAAATGTTACTAGTAAAACTTCTTTTAGTTGGGTGTTAAAGGCATGGTATGTTTTTCATTTGCAAGTGCTGCTTCGGCTGGGACCACACCCTACCCCAAGCCAGGCTGGGTGCAGGATCCCTGAAATCAGGACACTGTGCTGGGCAGGAGGGGATTGCTTTTTTTGTGCACCTGCCTTCACAGGTGTCCCAAAGTGATGCCGAGCAGTACCTCATTTCTCCAAGTGGTCTGTGCAGATTAGAGACTAAGTATCAGTTGTTCTTGAGCCTTGATGACATTTATATGTAAGTGTGTTTAGCTTGACAAAAGTTATTTGAGTTTACTAATGCAACAGAGAGATGCCAGGTGAAGCCAGTCAAGGAGCTGGCTACTTTAACTAGATTAGCCTGGTATCTCTGTCATGAAGTGGTTGTGAGCTCTCAACTCAGAGCTGATCTCCAGCATGTCTCTGATATACTAACTTCATTTGTGCTGCATAGAAAACTCTCTTACCTTCTTAATAGCAGCTTGTTTGACAGTCCTGAATTAAATGTTGATCAATTATCAAAGTAATAACTGTTTGTGAAGTTGCCAGTGATATATTTTCTGTAAAAGAATGAATTCTTAGAGTGTCAAAACATTAATTTCCCATTTCAGTTCATCTACAAATTGTGTAACTACCAGATTGTTATGGTAGCAATATTAATATACATACCTGTATATAGACAAAAAAACCTCATTAATGATAATTGGAATCAAAAAGTTTAATATTTTTTCCCAGTCAAATACACTAATGCTTCCAAGGTGATAGAAGAGTGTACAGTTGTTAAACAAGTTGTAAATAAACGCTTATATAAAATGTAAATGCTTGACTGTCCTTTATTTGGTACTTGGTTGTGAACTGTGTTTCCTGGGGCTCTGTGAAGGAGGGTGAGTGGCAGGTGGGCAGCACCAGTGCATGAGGGAGCACAACATCCCCACTGCTGCTGGGACACATCCCATCCGCTGCCTGAGGTGCATGCCGTGCTTTGCTTCTCCAAGCATCAAGGCTCAGTGACCAAAGTAAGAAAATCTTCCCTTGCCAATGGAAACTTCACAACAGATACCATGAAAGGTGGGGAAAAGAGACACTGCTAATGTGGACAGGAACAACTGCCCTTTTGTCCTGCACTGATGAACAGCTCTGGCACCTGGGGAAGAAGGATGCCTGGGTTGGTCTCAGAACGGCCAAATGCTGATCTTTGCGAAAGAGAAGGCAACAGCCCGCAAGAGATACTGAGCCCGTGAGTATTGTGTGTGGTGCTGGGGTTAAGAATGATGTGCAAAGACCCTGGCACAGCCTTTCAGGGGCTGCTCTGTAAAAGGAATAGGATCAGAAAGGGGAGGGTGCCTGGTGGCAGCACTGCCAGCCTGATAGTGACTGGAGAGCTTGTGAGGCTGAGGGCAGGCTGGGGTGAAGTGTTCGCTGTCTGGGAAGGGCAGGAGAGCCCCAGAGGTGATGGCCAGCTTCCTCCTGCACCACAGGCAGTGAAGGGTGGAAGCAGGAAAGCTGCCAGAGCCTCACTTCTACCTGCTTGTGATTCACTGTGGTTCTTTGCCCTTTTCAGTCCCACCTGTCACTCCTCTTCATCTTTGTCATGACTGTAGCATTTCCTGTCTCTGAAAAATCAGATCATCATTCCCTGTCCTATTGTTTCCCTCACTCATAACCTAACTTTTGCTATACATCTTTTTCCTTTCCCAGCTCTCCCACCCTTGCAGTGTGCTGAGGCCCACATTGGTATCCCTCATTCTGGCCTCCACACCCCGCTCTCTGCTCTGCTCCAACATCTCCTTCAAAGCCATGACTTATGTTCTACATGGCACGGCGGGAATGGTGCCCCTGGCCCCCGCTTCACGCTGCCCCTCCGTAGGTGCTGGCTCAGCAGGGAGGATGCAGCTCTGCAGGTTCTCTGCGGGTGGTACTTTTCCTCCACACCCCACAGCTGCAGGGCTCTGCTTTTACCCACAAGGGTGTTTATGTTGCATTAGATGTTGCAGGAGGTGACAGCCAGTGCCGAGTTGGAAACTGTGGTGGAAACACACTCCAGAAGCTGCACAGTTCCCCCCTACAGTTCCCCTTTTCTACTCTTTTTATCCACAAATAACTTTTGAGCACCTATATACTGTGCACTTCAAGTATAATAAACACTGCAAATAAATCCTTGTGCCCATTGGCCTGTCTCAAGACCCTTTCCTCTTCCTTAGGAGCAAAACCAATTAAACAGCCTCAAAACAGCAAAGTACCCATGTGGCAAAACAGGCTGACTGGAATTGAAGGCCAGCTATGCCAAGGAAAAGAAGATTAAGTGATGTAACTGGAAAACCTTCACACACTGGATGCACACGCTGCTCCCTGGTCTAGGTCTGAGAGCCCCAGGAGGCAGGGGAGCCTCTCTGCCTCCCAGAGCTTCCTGTTGGTAGCAGGAAATGGCCTTTTGACCCTCACAACAAACAAGTGTCTCAAAGCTGCAGCTGTGCACACATGTGGATGTTTGGTTTCTGTGCCAAACTACACTGTCCACAAACTTAACAGGGAGCACAACAGGGAGAACAACTCTGCGGAGATAAAAAACCAGTCTGAGCGAAGGGCAGAGAATGGAAACTCCCCCACTCCCCAGTGCCAGGGAATTTATCAAGGCAGTCACAGGTAAAACATGAGGTGGATGCTTTTTCAATGTTTATTCCACCACCATGTGCAAGAGCCTTTCTTTTTCTTTCTTTGACAAAAAAACATTTAAAAGGTTCCAAAAAACCAACCTAGACGTCTTATTAACGCAGATTAGAAGTTACAGACAGACCACACCGATATTCTGAAAAGCTTTCCAGGGACTTAACTCCACTGTTCCACCGTTTCCCCTACCACTTTAACATACAAAATACTGGAATGGCTGTATACCTTTCTGACTGTCCCATCCCCAACAACGGCTCTCTGGCGTCCTCAGCAGAATGGAACCTGGCCCTCTCCACACTGACTGCGCAGGAAAGGACACGGCAGGCCCCGGAGACCCATCGGCAGTACGGGGGCTGCTGGCTGACAGGACAGCAGAGCACAGCACACAGCACGGACAGAACAGCACACACGGCACAGCAGCTTGTACCCGCCTTTGGCGGGGCACATCCTCCTCCTGCACATGCACAGTTAAGGTCTCCTTCAGCCTAACAGTAACACTCCCTGTTCCCTGGAATGTGTTACCCAACAAATTTGTTTTCTAACGAATAGCCTTGGGGACATATTTTTGTCTCAATCACAGCTGGAACGAAATAGCACTGTTGTTGGAGTTTTGAGGAAAATTACTGACCTCGATTGAGTCCAGGATGGAAGCTGATGGAAGACTAAAGCTGAGCATCTCACAGCCCTAGGAACGGGGGTCCCACGGGAGGCCTTTAGAGGTCCCATGCCCCCAGCGGCTGTGCCAGTATGTCCCTTGGAGCAGGATGTGCCTCTCGGTGCTCATCAACCCACAGGTTTGAGACTCAAAGGAGCTTCATCAAAAACTGACAGTGGGGCCTGGGCTGGTACCCCCTCCTCAAGGCTGAAGCTTTTGCCCACTGAGAGATGCAAAGGCATCCCATGTGTGCATTTCACTGAACTCCGGGAGAGCTTTAAACAGGGGCTTTGTACATATGCACACACATATTTGAAAATATAGCTGTGTCTGTGTGCATGTGTGAAAACTCACTTCAGCACGTTATAGCAAGCGTACCATCAATGTTGCCATCTTAGATTCAAAATTAAGTTACTGTTGTGGTTATGGTAAATCTTACAGAATCATTCTATAAGAGTTAAATCAGTCAGTGATTAAGTGCTGCCAAATCCTTTAGACTGAAGCAGAAAGCACTGAGCAATTCCAAGGGTAGTTTTGGCAAGGGTTCCATTGAGAACCTTGTGACCCCGTGGGAGGGTCTCCCTTCCCCTTCTGCATCCTTACATTCTCCATCCTCACCTTTTTCATCCACAGTCTCTGTTGTGCTTCACTCCAGATTGATTCTAATCCAGTTCTCCTTTGTGTGCTTTATCTATGTGGTAACAGAACAAACCTTGCCACCGAACTTAATCGTGCTTTCACAAATTTGTAATTAAATTGCTTTTGCTGATAGCTTTCAAAGTGCTTCTTTACGTGACTGTGACCACCCACTCACAATACAGGTGTCCCTGCATTCAGGAATTGTGCAAGTGCAGAGCACTAAGGCTCCTGTTCCTGGAAGGGGGCTGTCCATGTTGAGTGTTGGGGTGGTTTTGTTGTTTCGTGATGTTTTTCCTCTCTCACATGGAAAAGGCAATAATCTCCAGAGGGATTCCCCTCTAAAGCTGATAAAGGCTACAGTCACTGCAGTCCAAAGCACCCTGAAAATAAATGTTTTGGAAATACTCCAAAAATACTACCTTGGCAAAGCTTACTCTGAGAAGGAAAAACACTTTCCTGCAAATAGGACTTGACAGACTACCAGAATACCCTCCTAGTAGCCATTTCATGTTATTTTTAAACCTGAAAAAAAAAAATCAAACAGCCTCCCAAACCACTTAAGACTCGTACAAGTTAACATGACATCCAAGGATACTTTTAAATCCAAGCCAGCATGTACTCAGTCTGTAAACAAACATGGGTAGCACTGGTTTGCATTCCCTTCCAAGCAACTGTGGTGGTGTCTGGAATTCGGGCAATATAAGAGACCAGCCTTAACCAATACAAAACACCACCACATTGAGAAAAGCCTGTTTTAAATTCATCTTGGTCTATGCAGCCTTAAATTCACCTACCTGTGAAGAGTTTAGGATTACATACTTCATCACCTGCCAACGCATTTGGTTTTAAAATATATATAAACCACCCAGGATGTGTACACAGACTGATTTTGTGTTGGAAGATACAGTCAGAATTAAAGGCAGATGCAGAAATTTCTAGAACAAAACTGTCTGGAAAATACATTAAAACCAAAGAAAATCAACTGAACAACAGTCTTGAAAATGCTTTATTGAACCGTGTGTCTTATTGTAATGTGCAGAAGATGTGTTTGAAAAACTACAGCTTGAAAAATTTTTGAAAGTCTTCAACAATCAATAAAAAAGTCCCCTGCTGGGGTAACTCTCAGGGTAACCAGAGGCTGCATGTAAAGTTTTCTGTTGCAGAGACTGAAAAAAAAGATTAAAAAACCCAACCAAAGCTAATGCTGCTCTACATGAAAACAATCAAGATTTGATGATTAAAAAAAGAAAAAAAAAAGAAAAAAAAAAAAAGAGGAAGGAACTTAAACTCAGTCTATGGGGTTGTTTTTTCCTGCTGTTATTTTGGATTAGCATACATGTCACAGTTCTGCTGAGAACACCACATGGTGTCTAAGTCATTACGTTTACTCTACAATGCTGCTGAGATGAGAGGATACAGAGAAAGAGAGAGGGGGTGAGGTGAGAGATCTGGAAAGACATCATTATGATATAAGCCTAGTTTAAATTTTCATCAGAAGCTGTGTGCACTTTTGTTTTTATAATCTAACTTTACATTCAAAAAAACATACCAAAAAAACCCAACCAACCAACAAAAAAAACCCCAAACAACAAAAAAACCAACCAAACAAAAAAAACACCCCCCACCCCCAAAAAAACCANAAAAAAAAAAAAAAAAAAAAAGCCCAAACAACAAACCAAACCAAAAAAAAAAACTAACCAAAAAAAAACCCAAACAACCAAACATACCCCTTCTGTCCTTGCTTTGGGGCTATTATAAATTTCTATGCACAAGAACACCATACTCTTTTTTTCCAAACCAGTAGGATTAACAGTATAGGCATGTAGGTGGCATGATTCAACTAAAAGGCTTTTTTCCAACTTTTTTTATACCAGCAAAAATATCCAAAGGAAACAATAAATAAAAGGTGCTAAAGTTAGCATTAAGAATTTCTTGTAATATACTGACAGTCTGGGAATCCAAATCCTCAAGCTCTCGTGATACTGTCAGGTCTCTGCAAACTATGAAGCAAATACATAAATAACTCAAAATATGATTGAGGCTGTGAAAGGCTTTTAAACTAAGACAATAGGATCCAGGTTAACTTTTTTTTTAAGAAACACAGTGAATATATGAATTGTCTACACCTGAATAAAACATATTTAACAATTAAAAAATTTTAACAACCACAACAAAGAAAAACTTTAAACAAAAGTGAACATCATTTGATTTCAGGGCACACAAAAGCCCTTTGCAGTAGCTTCCAGCAGTGGCCTTACTGTTGTGTCTCCTACAGATGCATAAGATGAAGTTTAACTCCACATTGAGGTGACGGCTGAGAGGGCAACATAAGGGTCACATTCAGCAAAACGCCACACCCCGGTCACGACAATGTATCCCACTGCAGAGTTTCCATCCTGTGCAGGAACAGCACATGAAGATGTCATTCTGTCACATATAATTAAAAAGCTACTTTGTGGCCACAAACTGCTACTCAGAGCTAAACTTTTTCATCAGGTAACCTTTGAATAATGGGAAAGCTTTGTGTTTTATAGTTTTACTCCTTGTATTTAAGTTTTTAAATGACAAGGTCACTAAAACTCATGCACGCTGCAAAAAACATCATGCAGTAGTTAAGGTAAACCATCCAAGCAGTTTTTATTCATTAATATTCATAAATACACACAGCAGCTTCATTAGAGATTTTTTCATTTTTTCCTCTTCAGTTTGAATGTGGAGTATTAGGAGAGCCTTTTGCATGTCAAGGTACAGGACACAGAGCCTTCGGCTCTGCACTGCAACCTACATTTACCTGCTAGAAGTAAAAATTAGTTAAGTGGAAATGATTATCATATATATCTTTCTCTCTTTCTTTTGAATGTACACAATGTAACAAGAGTGACAGACCTGAAATTACAATCACCAAAACAAACCCAAGATAGTTGTTGTCCACTTTCATTGGCAAATACAGCACAGAGGACATTGTCTGCAAAGTGGGATGTCATCAAAGAGGAGGTGGAGGAGGCTCATTTCCTTTATTACTCTCTTTTAAATTTAGGTTTTCTAAAGCAACATCTAGAGGCATAATATCTACACAGCCCATAGCACCAAAATCTGCAATCTCCCCCCGTTCATCCTCATCTGAGGAGGAACTTTCTTCCTGCATCAAGGTGGACAGTAGAAGCTCCTGAACAAACAGGCTGCAGTCTGCCCGTTCGCTCTCCATTGACTGACGCTCTGCTTCCGACATCTTCGGATCATTCAACCTGTGCAGCAGCAAGGGAAGAGAAGACAGAGAGTTGCTGAAAGCCCATTTCACTGGTGACACCAGGGACAGACTGAGATGTGCTCAGAAACTGTTCCTTCAAGACAGCCCTACCTGCCCTGCAACACGTCCGGCACTTCAGTAGAACAGGCATACATTTAACAACCCACCCTTCTCTGCTGCTGCAACAGCATTTGCAGTGGAGCCCAAAGTTAGAGGAACATCAAAAACTGTTTGTGAGGTTTCCTGCTATTCAAGGAGTCTTTTAGGGAGGGCTGGTGTCATTTCCTGGACATGCAATTATATGCCTCCTTTGTGTCCGCATCAACTAGTAAGTTCACATTGGCCACAAAACACATCACTGCACATGTAAAGCCTATTATGCACAGATTACTGAATGTAATTCCACTTCTCCTAAGGTACACTGCATGTCCTGAGAGAGGCAATCAAACTGCTCACTCCAACTCCTAAAGTCACAGTCTATGACACCTGTGGGTGCTTTAATTAGAGTTCTCAACTGAACTCTGATTGAAAGATGTCACATGGCATTATTTTGAACTTATATAAAAATCTATTTGACTCAAATTCAGGCACAGGAGCTGTTAAAATTACCACACTCTTTCACAATACCAGACAAACAAAAGTATGCTTGTAGAGGGTGTGGTGGGGAGATGTGGAAAATATTTTTACTTCAGGTCAGTGTTCTAGAAGAATGAGGATGACACAGGAAGAGAATCCTCTTTTAAATAATGCTGGGGTCTAAGTATAATTTATAAACTAGGTAAATACTCTGTTAATTAATGCAATTCTAGGCAAGTGCCTGACTCCAAACATATTCATCAAGCTCTGTATCTCTACTAGAACTAAGGTAAACAGAAATTATAACAGGCAAATACAAGTAAATACACAAAACAAATTACCTTGTCAGAAGGAACTGGGAATTCTGGATAGTCTGCTGAATGTTTTCTGTGTTAGATGTGTTGGTTGTTGTTGTAGATTGTGTCATAGTGGTGTTGACATTGATCGTGTTGGTGCGTCTGGTTGCATTGCGTGCAGTCTCCAGTTGCTGTCTTGCTGCCTGCGCATGTTGTCGCTCCAACTGCAGTTGCATCTGCAGCTGCTGTAACTGAGAAGCAGAAGGGCCAGAGGAGTTGAGCTGTCCTCCTGCAGAACGCCTCACACCTGATAGCTGGGATAAAAGCTCTGCCAGAGAAGAGAAAGCTTCTATGACTTAAGATCTTAAATGAGCATTACACAGCAGAATAAATACACTCTGAATTCCAGTACATCACCTCCATTCTTTTTAACTAACATCAAAACTCAACAATGCTCAGAGAAGACTCTGAAGATTAATGTCCATAAAGATTAATACTAATTTATGCAGATTTAGTCCAAATAACACGAGGTTTAAAGTCCCGACAACAACAGTAGAACCAATCTTTTGCCAGGTAGAGCCTGGCAAAAGACAGTCCTCTGCAGCCACTCTCTGAAATTTCAAGCCAAAATAGCCACTGACTAAGAAATGTCTTTATTTTGGCTTTGGATGGTGACTTTTTTTTGCCTTTTAACAAGTGTTCCCTCAAAACTCAAGCTTCATCTTCCCAATTATCTCAGAGGGAAGCTGTGCTGCAGCAAATTCAATAAAAGAAATTTAGTTAAGAAAACATATTCAATCACTGCTTCACATCAAACTAATTTTGTATGAATTCTTATTTCTGCCAGAAGTATGCAGAAGGCCTAGCAATTAAAAACCCTCTCTCTTAATAAGTCTTCCAATTCAGAAGGATGGAATGTTCCTTGCAAATTTAATCCACAATTTTTTAAAAAAATAAATATTAGCAGCGAGTTACTGCACAGTGCATTACTGCAGAATCTCTTCTATGCCCTGTGTGGAAGGTCCTTCTTATCTCAGAGACCTGATGCAGTTGATGCAATGGTAGAATAAACAGGGAACAATCCTTCTCCTGCCCCTCTCCTCTACATTACAAAGTTACTATATCAGTCATGACAATTTCTTTTCCATGGTATTAACAGAAAGTAATCATACTAAAGCAAGCTGTTTTTGAAGGAACAAAGCAAAATATGAACTAGAGAGGTCGAGTAATTTTCAGCAACAATGCTAGCAGCACCAAAATTAAGTAAATTTTAATTACTAAAGAATGCCACAGGGAGGAAAAAATGTTTAAGAAAAGTAACTGATGCTATAAATTTAAATAAAAAAATCACTGTTGTCTTTCCTATTTATTACTCCAGTAAAAAGGCAGACATGTTAAACTCACAGGCAAGATTAGGATATATTTATTCTCACTGTAATCTAAAGTTTGGAATATAGGGAAACAGTATTTTGGAAAGAGGTGTGAACTCAAAACAGTCCTGAAACAAGATGGACACCTAGCTCAGTGTGCTCTAAATGCAGAAGTACATCTTCCACCAAAAGAGAACAGATGCAGAAGAATGACATTTTATCCCACATTTAATGCTTCTAAGTGGGAAGGTCCTGCAAGGCTGAAAACAAACTTCAGCAGTCACCTCACATTTCAAATGAGCTGAAGCAGTTGCCCTGGAGAAAGAAAGAGGATTTCTTGCACTGGAAGCTTCAAGAACATCCTCCCTCTTTCAACAAACTCACCTGTGACCGCACTTAACTTGTTTTTTTCTCTTGACGGGCTACTTCTTCACAGCTAATTTAATGAGTTACATCAGGGCACACCAGGACAGCAGAGCACCAGAGCCAGCAGAAGGCAGGCAAAGGGGATCATGATTAAAGAAGGCAGTGGGTCCATAGCTCCTTCCAGGGGCAATGCCTCACTAAGCCAGGTGGCTGGCTACTTCCCCTGAAGAAGTCACAGCCTGATAGTAGCAAGCTCCAGTTTGAGCACTTTGTCTCCTTTGCATCTGAAGTAAAGGTAGATTTGTGGCAGACATTCTGAGGTTTCCCTGACATACTGGTATGGTCAAAGACCATGGCATTAAAATGTTTAGACTTCCCCATAGACAAAACTGTATTTGTTTTCACAACTGTCTTCACTCTCTATTTTTTCTTCATTGTAGAAAAAAGTTATTTTCACATCAAAGGTAAAAATAAAAAAAACAAGTTATTTCTGGGATTCCTAAAGACACAGCCTATTTTCTGATGCTGACAGTAAGAACACCCTTTCCCTCTTCACCCGCTCTGTGGGATGCTGTGCCTGTACGTGCAGCTTTACAGTAACACAGAGCAGGGCAACTACTGTCACTTTGCATTCTCCTTCCTCTGTGGAAGGAGGACAGTGGAGTAGATTTGTGGTTACAGCTCTTACCAGCTATAGGATCCATGGCTTCTCTATTGCTTGGAGAATATGAACTCTGAGAAGACGAAAGCCCACCAGGGGAACTGGTAGTAAAGTGCATGTTTGATCTACGAGCACGGGGGCCTCCCAAACCCCGGCCTGGGTGGAACATCCTACGTACATGCCGAACGCCACTGGATTCATCGTAGACAAGAAGTTAAGAAAACAGAACTGTTTGGCATTGAGTGTTAAATGACCATTAAAGGACATGTGATGGGTCAAATACTCAGGTATACTGTTTTTGATTCATTAAGTAATGATTCAACTTCTGAAGCAAAGCTAAGGTATCCAGTAGCTCTGCTAGAGGTCAGATTTACTGATATGGTAATTTTTTTTTGTAATCAAACTTTTCTATGAAAACCCACACAAATCCATGTTCAGCCAAGCTTACTACTAAGATAGGGATTTCAGTTCTCCCTTACCAATTCTTATATTAAATATCAAAAATAATTAAAATTTTACTGCAATTCCTATCAGAATAATTACCAAATTTCTTTGGACTTCTGTACTTCATGCTTTTATCCAAGACATTTCATCACTTCAGTCCATAGGAAACTGTAGATTTCTGGAGTATTCAGCACATCTATTACACCCCTTTGTTTCACCTTTCTTCCTACAGCCAAAGAAATATCACTAATTCCAGGGTCACAATGATGCTTTTCATTTTCTCTTTTTCCCCCACTTCCTCCTATCAGATGCTTGTATTTTGTGTTATTTTTTTAATAGGTTCTCATATAAATTTTGAAGTAATCAACAAATTTAAATAAAGATTATTTTTTCATAAATTTGTTAACATTCATTCCACCAAGACAGTCCAGATAAGGCTTCTTCCTAAAAAACATTAGTATGACTCATTTATGAAAAATAAAATAGCATAGGCTTTAATATTTTATTTTAGTGTTACTAAAATTTAGGTTAGATCTCCATCTCCTATGTTTTTCATTTTTTTTAACAGTATGGTTACCTCTCACATAGTATCCATTTCTGTGTAAGGGTAGCATCTAATGTACTGTTCATAAATCACACTTATGATGCAGAACTTCATGATGTCATGGAGGTCAAGAACTTAAGACTGAAAGGAATTGGCTTCCCATGGCAAGAGAGAGCTTCTGGCCATTACAAGAAGACTTTACAGAATGTTTGCTTCTTTCAAAACTGTTAGTTATGCTACAGTGTAAAATTTAACATCTAGGGTGTAGAAGAAAAACCTCCCCAGCATGGAACACACTTTGCTTAGTACAGAGCATCTTGCACCTCTGAGTGTATCAATTTTGGGGGCAGCTGGAGATGAGTTGCTGAATTAGATGGACTACAGACCCTGTGTAGTTTGGCATGTTTTTCATAACTAAACATGTTAAAACAGGACAGTATCTGGGCATTTTTCAAGCAGACACAGGACTCTTGGGTAACTTTCCCAATTGCACCTTTTGAAGTGTTTTGAGATAAATGTCATTCTCCAAATACCAGCTAAGCATGCACTTGAGTCTTACCAGCTAAGCTAGAGTAAGAAAAGACTTTGGAAACCTTACCTTGTGACAAACATTTAAACTGAATAGTCATGTGAGAACTATTTGTATGATTAATGCTGAGAAGATGTATTTAGTGAATTTTCAGATATTTTCCTGCTAAAGAAAGAAACTGGGTTTTAAAGAGTTGTCCATACACTGTAGGAATAAATTACATACCTTGCAATAGCTGCACAAGGTTTGGAACAAGAAACACATACAGTGTTTTGGGACAACTTTAGGACAAAAAAACAAAAACCAAAAGTAACCAAACATGTCTAATTAAAGCTGGTGGATAAGGCCACCCCTCAGAACCGTAGCAAATCCAACAGTAAAAGCTTACCTCAAACTGCAAAATAAATTTTTACTCTAGAGGAAGTGCAAGCCAAGAGCCTTCTCTATCTCCTTTTCATACAAGAAGACAATTACAGGGCATAGAGAATCGTTCTGTACAGCTTAAACTTCACATTCAGCAATATATTGGTGTATCAGAGTGATGGTTCTTATTTCCTACACTCCAGACCCTGAGTGAAAAAGGGCATCTTCTCTTCCTTTTTTCCTGCCTTAGATCTCCCTGCTGCTAGGTATGATGTAGAGTCCAATGTCAAATAGTCACTTCAAGATACTTCTTACCAGGTTTTGGAAATTTGACAACACTAGACACCAACATAATAGAGTACAAGCAGGAAATTCTACAGGCATAATCTTTAATCATGGGCATTGTGTTCCCAAAACAGATCCATTTGGGGATGACTGATACTGAAACCTTACTCTGTATTTGAAAAAGATTGTCTTTTCTGGCTCAAACATTCCCTAAGTAAAAGTCATCTGGTGGCATCTCTGGTACTAGTGGGGAGAAAATGCAGCAGTAGCCTGAATTCTAATCAAGTATCTTGTGCATTTCAGTAGGAAATTAGTTTCATTCTGTAGCTGGGAAAATTTAAACTTCCTGCCTTACAGTTAAGACAATGTTGGAAGCCCACAGTTAGAACTCTGGCACACTGCTATGGAGCTATGTAATTCTTGTTAGAAAAAGCCTAATTAGGCAGGTGCAATGAAAATCTCAGAGTTGGTACAATGAGCAGAACTAAAATGACACAAACTACATCAGCCATCAAGCAATTTCAAGGCTGTCCAAAGGCCAGGAGAGATCCAGTGGTCTGGAAGATATCCTCTCCTAATCAATCTCATCATACCTCCTCCAGAAAGAGAGGATGGTATGACTCCTGGCCACTAAGGACCACAGGGATGCCTGGGATCAAGCTCTCACGGCCAGAGCCACCGCGTTCAGCACCCTGCTCCTCCCCAGTGCTGAGAGCCCTACTCCTGTCCCTGAGAAAGGCGAGTACAGGTAAACGCTTTCATCTGACTTTGTATGCGTTTTTGTATCACTTTTTCATCATTCACCTTTCACAGAGCCAATCTACACCCGAACTCCTTTATACTGATACAATTATTGCATAGTAATTAACCTGTACATTTAGTCTGTCCTTACCTTAAACCATGTTAATACTAACAAACTTAAACGCAATCAAATACAATCATAACTGAAGTGGAGCTATCACCTCAAATGCTGTTTCCCTTCTATTAGTGTAAGTAACTCTGTTTGACAGGACTTGGATTTTTTTCTCCCCAACTGTTTGAGCTTACATTATTCTTTGTTCCTTTTTAAAAATCTCTGAACAAAAAAGCCACTATCAAAGTTATAATGCAGTCTTTTTTTCTGTTTGTTTAAATGAGACATAAATGAATAATTCAGAGATTACTTACTGTAGGGATGCTACATAGCTTGCATGTCATTAAATAAAAGCCCAAACAAAATTATATTCTATCAGTTAATCTGAGGGAGGAAAAGATATTAAAAGGACACAAATATTCCTATAACACTGATGAAAAAATCCCAACAGTTTCAGCTCTTCAGCCATCAAGTACACATAAATGTCCGTAACTGGCTGCTAAGGTAACTGAAGGACAACACCCTTTCCCAGAAAATCTGAAGGTTTTCTGAGTTGTATTACAAAATGTCAGTAGCACTACAAAATTGCATTATTAAAAGATTGTGTTAAAAGTAGTTAAACAAGTTTACAATATTTTGTTACAAGCAGCTATGCTTGAATCATCTTTATGTCATAAATATACACAGCATTGAATCTAGATACGTAAAACAGCACCAAGAGTAATCACGTGGCAGGATGAAACAGTGCAAATAGAAAAAACCTCTGTGTGTCAAAATCCTTTAAATATTTCTGCTATTAGAACAAAAAACACTCTCAAGTATATCTGCAAGTCTGTGCACAGTCTGACAACTACACTTTTTTAAACCTGCAGACAAACCATTTTATTTTTGACATATATATCTTTAGCAATCTAAGTTCTAGGAATTCCAGAATATGGCCCTTTGACTATAAAAATCAAACCAAGTCACCGTGACTACTAGGTGAAACAGTCTAGCCCTCTTCGCCTCAAACTGGAAAGGATATTAAATCTCTAGGAGCTCTGTGTTCCAGTGTAAGATGAGCTGCAAAGTCATCTGTTACGTGATTCGGATCCCCTCCAGGCAATGCTGCACATATTGGACAAATCTGAAATGACAAAGCAAGGAAAAAACCCAACTTTATAAATATTACAAGAAACAGAACTTGTATCAAGTCAATCATTAGACATTGGCTCTTATGCCTTAAAATAACATTTAAGTATTCACAAACACCTGGATATCAATGTATTCAATAAACTCACAAAAATTACAGAGGTGCAGACATTAATTTAGTCATCTTTTACTTTATGAATTTCAGAATACTATGAAAACCAGAGCTAGGATTCTCAAATCAATTTGCAATGTCTTGAAAGTTAGTATTATTGCATGCTAATTCTGCCACAGACAGTAGAGTTGAATCATACAGGAATGCTATTTGCTTGACACTCATCCCAGCAGAATGAAACTGCCCATATTTGCTATGTATCAAGCTGAGACCATCCCACTCAGGCTGTGTAGGTTTGGCAAAGAGAAGGGCTGGTCTCCATAGCCCTCTTGAAAACAGTATTTTGAGAGACACTGAGGTGTCTCTTTGGTTTTGTTTTTTCTTCCCCCCACTTCACAGTTTTTGCTTGGTAGGTTTTGTTTGTTTTGATTTTTAAACCGAAGTACAGTTAAATAAGCAGGCAAACATTACCACTACTATTGCCATAATTACGACTTGTTCTTTGAATAACTCCACAAACAGTATCTTCAATTTTTCTTTCATTTTCCATGTGTATACTTAAGCTATTGAATGTAGATCTCAAAAGACTGTGAGCATTAAGAACACCCGTATAAAAGAGCACGCATCTGTTGTACTCTTGTGGAGGTGAGAGCAAGGTCTTGAAATTAAGTTTACTGTAAAATCTCAGCTCCTTCAGACAGGAACTGCTGCATCTAATTCCACTTTAATTTTAGTGGCCATTTCTGAAAAGAAAACCAGGAATTTTAAAACCTTTTTGCTACATCTCCTCCCCTCTTATTTTCAATGTTGAGTATTCCTCTCCACAGATTTTTCACCACTACAGATGTCAAGCAAGTGCACTACAGGGCATATGCTATCACAACATAATATAATAAATACTCAGCTATGCCAACATATCAAAGCTATCCTGTAGAGATATAGAAATGGATTTGTATTGGACAGATGGTTCTGAATTCCCTAAACTTCATTACAGCTGCATAATCTTCTCATCCCAAGAGAACGCAAGACTCTCAAAGCAATCTTCTTTTATTTAAGCTACTTTGAGGAAGCAGAAACCCAACATAAGAACAAGCCACTCCTGAAAGCAGGAAAACACCAGAAAGTTCTTTGTTAACATGACATAGATGTTATGAACTGCACATATTTGTGAATATACTCAAACCTTAGGAAAACATCAGTTAAGAAAAGGTTATAAAGAATATTGAGTAAGAAGGAATTGAAGTATCCAACCCTAATTCTAAATATCAACTAGACTTTCAAGAACTCTTGACTAGGGAAAGTTACTCAAGTATTGATATGCACAAACAATTTAGTTAAGTATAAGCTCTGAAAGAGTCACAACAAAGACTGCTGGATCACTGAATAAGTGTGACACAGCTAAAAGTCATTGTTAATTATAACATGCATGAACAAATGGTGCGCAGACAAAAGGCAAATGTTGTCAGAACTTTCTCTTGAATTTCTGACCATTTGTATTACGAAATCATCATGCAACCCTGAATGGTGACTCTAAAGGCGTAAGTCAATCCCACTCAGAACATCTGCCAGTTTCCAGAACTGTGCTTGTATTACCACTACTTCCCCATTTACATACAAAGTAACCACTTAGAGTGACAGCACTTCTGTAACCTCAACAAGAGTCACTGGGATCTTAGAGGATGAACAGGGACATTGAGACTATCTCAGATTGTCCATTTCATTACTGCAAGAAAAAGCTCTCCTCAGTTTTATCACTGAAGTATCAACAACCTAGTGCTTACAATTCATCAGCAAGGAGCCTAGTTACTCACAGAAGGTGAGAAAGCTGCTGCAGTGCAATGTAATAACAGAAAATTAGCATATCTGTTACAAAACAAGACTGAAGAGATGGCATTTTATGAAGCCTGCTAAATCTGATTTTATTTACAATGCTAGCAGAGTTCTAGTTGAGCACTGCATTTTATCTGGTCCAGTCCAACTAACCTGAAACCTCAACAAAAACAATCATCATACTGATTCCCAGATTCCTCTGCCTTACAACTTTAACCATTGTCCATGAACATTATATGGGTGAAGAAATACTGGTTCTTTAGAAGAGGAAGAGGGCTCTTTGAACAGGAAGGGAGGCTTGCCCTTAAAGTGAGAGAGCAGCTGGGGTGCATTAAAAGCACTGTCTAGATGGAAGATGACCTGATGGAGATCTTACATGTTGGAATTAAGAAGAGAACAGGCAAAGGAGACGTTATAGGGCTTGTCTACTATAGGCCACCTGACCATGAGGAACAAACAGATCAGGCCCTCTAGAGACATAGAGCAGCTGCCTCACTTGCAGGACGTGATCCTCATTGAGGTCTTCAATCACTGCAGTATCTATTGGAAGGACAACACAGCGTAACTGCAATCCAAGAGGCTCCTGGAGTGCACTCAAGGTAACTTCCTCTTCCAAATGACAAAGGAGCACATGAGGAGAGGTGCTATACAGAACTTCATAATTTATAACAAGGAGGGGCTTAGTTGGGATGTGAGAGTCAAAGAAAGCCTTGGCTGTAGTGACTTTGACATAGTGCAGTTTGAGATCCTGAGGGCAGGGAAGAAGGTGAAAAACAAGCTCATGACCCTGGACCTCAGCAAAGCAAACTCCAGCCTCTTAAAGTATCTGGCTCAGAGGAGTCCCATGGTGTATGAACTCAGAGAATAAATCGGCCCCAAGAAAGCCTGTTAATATTGAAAGACCATTCCCCCCTAAACTCAAGAGTTCTCCATCCCACTGAATATGAAGTTAGGCAAAAGTGCCAGGAGGCCTACATGGATGATCAAGATACTCCTGGACAAATTCAAACACAAAAAGAAAACCTACAGAGGTTACCCTCCTAGGGGTAAGCCATAGCATACCTACCATAAGCACTATCTGAGCATCACAGGGCAATGTAAGCAAAGCTAAACCCAAATGGAACTGAATCATGCAAGTGATGCCCAAGGTAACAAGAAGATCTTCTAGACGTGCATAGGAAATAAAAATATAACTAGGGAAAATGTGGGCCCATTGCTCAAAAGATGTGAGGCCTAGTTACACAGGACACAGAAGAGGCTGAAGTACTGAATACCTCCTTTGCTATGGTCTTTACTGGCAAGACTGGTCTTTAGCAACTCCAGGCCCCAGAGAGCAGGAGTAAAGTCTGGAGTAGTGAAGACATTCCCCTGCTGGAAGAGGATTACCCTGCAGAATATTTACGTGAACTGGAATAGGCTGTGATGGGTCTGATGCGACAAGAGGTGCTGACGGAGCTGGCAGATGCCACTGTGAGCCTACTCTCAACCCCTGAACTATCATGGAGACTGGGTGAGGTGCCTGAGGACTGGAGTAAAGCAAATTTTATTCTCATCTTAAAGACAGGCAAGTAAGAGGAGGACCTAGGGAACTACAGGCTGGTCATCTTGCTCTGATCCCTGGGAAAGTGAGGAAAACATTGTTAACTATTTTTAGGCATTAAAGACAAGAAAATCATCAACAGCAGTCAGCACTGGCTTCACAAGGGGGAAGACACGCTTCACCAACTTCATAAATTTCAATGCTGAAGTGTCTGGCCTGGTAGATGACTGAAGAGTAGGGGAAAATGCCTACCTAGACCTCACATAAGACCACTGACACTGTCTCTCACAGGGTGCTCAAAGATAAGTTGTTGATGCTCAGGCTGGATAAGCAGAGAGTGAGGTGGAATGAAAACTGTCTCAGTGGATGGGCTCAGAGGGTGGTGATCAGTGGGAATTCTGCTGATTACATAAAACTAGGAGGAGTGGCTGATACACTAGGGAGCTGTGCTGCCATTTAGAAAGACCTTAAAAAATGGAAGAAATGGACAACAGGAACCTCATGAAGGGGAAGTACAATGTCTTGCACCTGGGCAGAAATAGCTCCAGGAATCAGCACACACTTGAGGCCAGTCATATGGAACACAGCTTTGCAGCAAAGGACCTGCAGTCCTGGTGGACCACGGGCCAGCAGCATGCTCTTGTGGCAAAGAAAGGCAGTGGTGTTCGGGGCTACACTGAATAGAGAGCTGCCAGCAGGTCAAGGATTGTGATCCTTCACCCAGCAGCAGTGCCCAGTTCTCAGCTCCACACATGCACACACTGAAAAAAACTCAGTAAAAGGTTACAAAGAGGAATGGAGGAAAGGCTGAGAAAAATGGAACTGTTCAGCCTGGAGAAGGGTAGGGTAATGGGGGATGGATCTTAGGAATGTCCATGAACACCTGAAGGGAACTGGAAAGGATGATGGAGCCATGCAGTGATAGGATGAGAGACAGCAGGCATAAATTCATGCACAGGAGCTTCCTCATAAACATCAGGAACCACTAAAACATTTCTCACTGTGAAGATCACTGACCACTGGCACAAGTTACCCAGAGAGTTAACTGTGGAGTCACAATTAAAGAACTGTGTGGACATAGTGTTGAGCAACCAGCTGTACATGGTCCTGCTCAAGATGACCTCCAGAGGTCCCTTTCAACCTCATTCAGAATATTATTCCTGCCTGCAGATACCTAACACTGTTGTACTTATCAATGCCTATACCTGAAAAAAAATAAGCAGAAAGTAAACTTATCTGCGTTGCTCTGAATATAAAAATTGCATAATTTAACAGAAGAAAAATTATTTTGCTAATTCTTTGAAAAACAGGGGGCAAAAGCCTTTAAAATATAAATGATTCTGTCCCTGTAAAGTTCCCTTACATCTCTAAAAATACATGTCTAAAATAAAACACATCTTTGGAAGGTGAAACTCAAATGACTACAAGCTCAGTATCTAAACATAAGAAACTGTCTGAAAGCCTATAACCACAAACATTTAGAATCCATAATATTTTCCTCTTTACTAGTCTTGCAGCCCTTCACTATCCCAATAAGGGTATAGTACCCAAACAATTTTATGTGCATGCACACTGAACATTGATCACAAATACCAGATTCAAAACCTAGCACCAACAGAACAATCATATTCAAGGATTAAAATATTGTCCTTTATCATTGTTTGGAACAATGATATAGCAGCGTTGCAGACTGATACATAAAAAGAAAAGTTTAGTGGGATTTTTTTTTTATACATATAACCCTTTCAGGATTTACCAGAGTAGCAGCTGTCAAGAATCACAAATTTAGGCTTTATGTGTGGGGTTCTAGAAGTCACAACTGTAAACAAGGGCATGTCAAGTTTAAAAACCCAGGATCTGTGAACACTCAGTGTTAGGAACATATCACTGACATCAAGTGGTGCAAATCAGAACTGCAATACCAAGCCACCAAAGTTATCCAAACACAGAACTTTCAACGGTTGATGCTATGTTTGAAAGTTACAATATTTAAGAAAAAAGCAGAGAGACTGCAAAATTTGCAGCGTGTCACTGAGTTAAATAATATACCACGGTGCAATTGATTGTGAAGTAAACACTTCCTGTGTTTTTAAGAAAGATCATAACACCTTTGAGTCCCCAAAAAGGTGAATGAACACCCTTCCACATCACTTCTTCACCCAAGTTCCTTATTAGGTTTGAAGAGTCATTAATTTTCTTCCACAGAATTCTTTGAAAATTAAGAAAATTGTAAGATTAGAATAGAGAACCTATTTATAACTAATTTCACACAACGTATTAGTAATGAGTTATCCACTTCAAGTATCACCTTCTTCCTAGGGGTCTAGGGTAAAACAGTTAACCATAGAACACCCTCCATGTCATTCTGTTAAACTGCTAACCCAGTTTCTCCTATTTCCAAGGTCAATCAAGATAGTGGGAGTTAACATCTCCAGTTAAAATATATCTGTTGAAACTTAAGAAGTGCATTTTAAACCACATTTAGTGCCCTAATGGTTAAGGATGGGGGAAAACACCCTGCTTTGACAAGACTAGTTTTAAAACAACTATAGAATTCCATTGCATAAAATAAAGAGGTCTATTAAAAAAGCTATTAGAAAACATAACAAACTATCTGCATGTCTTCCTCTCTCTTACAGTTACAAAAGATCGGCATAGCTGTAAAGCTTGCAGAACAATTACACACTAATTATGAAAAGGGAGACACAGCTAGACAGAGTAACTGCAACAACTTTCTAAATTTTGTCTTACAGTATAACAATCTCCTGAAGATGGCAGCCTTTGTATCAGGACAACAAACAAAAACTCGAAAAGAAGGAGGAAGCAAGCTCATTATACTACGATACCCGTAAATCACACAAGAATTTTGATGTCATTCTCAAATGTAGGTACTTTCTCTTTGGACAAAGTATTTAAAAGATTACATACTTCAAGAAAGAACAGGAAGACATTTTTTCAGAAATGAGACTATTTAAAATATATTTCCACCATTAAAGCAAGTTCTGAGGCTTCTTACCACTTCTGTTGATGTTTCTGCATGCTCAGAAGTAACATGTTCTTGAAGAGATGTTTCCGTATAACCCATTTTCCCACAATAAGGACAAGTGAAAGACTGTGGCTGCTCTACAGAGAAAGCTTCTCCACCATAGTACAAATCTGAAACAGGAAGAAATTAAATAGAGGTTACTTTAAAGCAGTATCACCATTAATTCTGTTCACATCAACCTCAGTTTATACACTGTACTTCACTGTAATCCCTGTTAAATTTATCTGTTTTTTCATTGCAACGGCTATATTCAGGAGGGGTTCAGTTACTGATGAAAAAACCAGAGACTACATTTAATTTTCATTAGCACACATAACTTAATTTTGTAACAATTACTAGGAAAAAAGACTTCCATCATGATGCTGCTGATACTGCCAAACTTTCACATTTCCACTACTGCTCTTATCCCACATACAGGGCCAACTATGGTATGATATTTTTTAATGATGAAATATCAGAAGCTAAACTCTTGACAAAACCTCAAATTTAGATCAAAATTTAGAAGTTCTTGGTGACACCAAATGTCAGTTTTTACGCCATAATTGAACCACTGTTTTGCAGTAAGTAGTTTCAGAAATGTCTCAAACACAGAAGTTTGATAGTGGAAAAGCAATCTGAGTATCTGTTACACACTGGCTTCAACTTTTAGGTGTACTGATTGTGAGCACTTGTGCACCACTGATGAAAAGTAGACACTTTTAGGTTGCTGACACAGAAGTTCCCCAAACCTAAGATGAAAATTTATTAAACCATGCAAGAAGACAATATTATTGTCTCTCATCCTCTGCAGGTATTTTGTATTTTACAGGAAACATGAATAAGCTTCTCATTCACATCAATATTAAAAACAAACAAACAAAAAAACCCCAAAAAAACCCCAAAAAAGCCCAAAAAAACAACCAACCAAACAGAAAAAACCTCTTAAATATCAGACTGCTTAAAAACCTCTGCCTATGAAACTCACTGAGAATGAATGAATTAATGTATTTTCAAGTAAAGCAACAGTACCAATTCCAACTTTACAGCTGAGCAAAAGACCCAGGGCCGCAACCCATTTGGAGAGAGTTGTAAATAGATGAGCATGCACATAGAGGTATCTTTTCCTTGGATACACTGTTAGTTCAATCCACCTATCAAGAATTTTAGCAGTACACACAGTTCTATCACAAAGTGGGGAGGTTTGAAAAGACTGTCAAATCCTGTGTTGTTCCTTGTTTTCAAATACAAAAAACCTATTTAGTCCCTAATAAAATAAAAATCTGAATTCTTTGCAGTCTCCGGATTATACCTCTGGCATGTTGTCTTGGTTTGAAAGACA
>WBNO01005794.1:0-10210 GCA_013400575.1 Peucedramus taeniatus | reverse complement strand
AAAGACAAAGAGTTAGATGGATCCCTACAAAACAATTCTAACCTGGCCATCTCACCCCTGGGAAATCTACTGTAGCAAGAGATCACTTAATTCTTAGTTAGCCCCTATTTCCTCCTGATTAACACCACCTTGAGGTTGCCAATTGTCTCAGAAAATCCAGGTGCTGCAGTGACTGTGCCTGTGCTCTCTGGCTGCCCCCAAGGGCAAAAATATGTTTGTATATATATATATATATGTATATGTTTGTATTACCTGATGTTGAGGGAAGTTCAATAGGTGTTATTACTGTGCCAGTCAATAAAGAGATGAGCAGAAAGGCTTACTGCAAACCCTGGGTTTGAGGAGAGTCAGCTCATTAATCTAATTATCTACAAGCCCTCTACAAATGTGTTATTGCCTGTGCTTGCTGAAGCACCAACTCAAATGGAAGAACTGCACACACTGAGCTCACAACTCCTCTCTGTTCTGGCAGAGCAAATTCCAAATTTTGTCACAAATTCCCATTCCCTTTGCAAAGCAAAGGGCGTGTGATCCCTGTGTGGAGGAGCCAGGTGGTTCTGAGGGGGAAAAAGTGGGGGAAGAAGGCATTTACCCCCCAGGAAAGTGACCTGGGTTAACAGTCTGTGTGCAAATCCTCTGCTGATTATTGCCCACCTAACACTGCCAGCTGTGCATGTGTGGTTTTAGCTCACTGAAATAGAAAATGCTGAGAAAGCAAACATGTAGGGTTTATTCTGCTTCATAATTATGAAACTTGGAGGGGCAATCTTAAGGTGTACTCTCACCAGGCTCCCCCCACAGTTTGTGTTGTCTTTTTTGTCTTTTTTTTTAGAGGACAAGCAGCATCTGTCAGGGCAGAGAAGTGACCTTGACTCTAAGTGAAGCCTGGAGATGCTCCTTAGGACAAACAGACACCAGGCAACGTTTGATTTCAATCAGCTTAAGCCCTGAGGCTGTTTTGAGTTTGAATAAAATGCACAATTGTGCATAAAATGCACAGTTTTGGCTCTAGGTGCTGGCACAGCCAAGGAAGTGAGAACAAACCTCACTGGGTTTGTGTTCTGGGGCCAAGGTCTGATCCTTCAGCACTTGCCAGCTTCCTTTAAAGCCAGTTTTGCTGATGTTTTCAGAGCCAGGAGGGCTCAATAAAGAGTTGCCACTGAACAGCCCAATAAAGCCATAGCCCATGTGAAAATATGGGCTTTCAGTGGGAGGATTTAAAAGTAGCCCCAAGAAGGATGGATGTTTCTTTCTTCTCCAGAAGAAAGAGCACACAAAAGGTTATTGGCTCACTGGGGACTTTATAAGGGAACTAAACACTGATGAACATGAAATTAAAATTTTGCATAAGTGCACAGGATGATTGGTTTTATTAGCTTAGCTTTATAGCTTAATTAGAAGGAATCCTTTCCCCTTGCCAATAATGCTAATTACAAAGATCTTGATACTTTAATAAATACACTGGGTAAGGAGATGATGTTCTTAAGGAATATTATCATAAAAGCAGGGAAGGGTTGAGTGGAGAAAATGATTTTAGGGAGAGCTCTAAACCATCATAACACAGGCCACAGAAGTGGTGTCAAGTGAGCTGTGATGATTTATCCAAGAAGTCAAATAATATCATAAAGCTTAGCCCAAAATAAACACTGACATCTTTAATAATCTACAGGAACTTATTTAAAATCAGAAAAGGGAACTGACAAAGTGCTGAATGCCAGTTTCACAAGGGAGTTTTAAAAATGCACCTGGAGCTCTGGTGAGAGAATGATTCAGGCCCCTGGAACCCTCTGCCTACATGTTCCAAATGGACAATTTTGCTTCCAATGACACATTTGTATTCAAACAGAGATTTAAATCCTCCTCAGCTCTTTTGGGCTTGCAGGTAGGGGCTCCAGTACAAAACAAACAGATGAACCTTCAATTTTCAGGCTATTGCAAATTTGAACTTAATTAATGGTCTTTTGTCTCTAATTTCTTGCAGTCTGTTAAAGGCCTGCATTAAATATTTAAATTTGTCCATCATGCTAACAGAGGAGAGTCTCTATTATTGCCTCTGTAAAGTTTCCAATCTGAGAGATGTTTGAATTAGGGATAATTTCTAATAGTTTATTTGAAATTTGCTATTTAAAAAAAAAAAAAACTGCTCAAGATTTTAGTCTCATGCAGTAACTTATTTCAGATCTTGATTTTCATTCTTTTGCTGTCTTGTATATACAGAAATTTGAAACTGTTCTGCTCTCTCATCATCATCTAGGAGAGGTGTAGTTCTTGTATAGTTAAATGCAGCAATATTTTTTTTTAAATCCATTACTTAGGAAACATTTATGTCATTCACATCATCAGCTGTGTGATGTGAATTGCTGTTTGTTTGAAACAGCTTCCAGAGTTTATCTCCTATGGTTTTATCCTGATAACCTGTGTCATACAGAGCTTTCAAACCTTGAACCACTTTTTAAATAAAGATCTGACTAAGGCAGCTCAAGGCCTTGCACCCACATATTTTATTTTGAAGGAAGTGAAGTGGAGCAGCCAAATCTTGAAACTCCTGAAGCTGATGGGAAATTTGGGTGGAATTTCAGAATATCTGGGTGGACTTGGACTTTGTTGTTAATACAGATTTCATCTTCATTTGTGTTGAAAAACTGAATTAATCTATCCCTCTGTCAAAATAAGCTTTGTATCAGGTAATTTAAAAATTAAAAATTTAAAACCCCTGAGAGGGACATAAGATAACATAAAGAGCTAAACTTGGTGGCATAAATGGTACATTCACCAGCACATCTGAAATGAAACAAGACCTCAAGAGTTTATTCAAACACTTCAGTAAGTGCAGAAATGGGAGTAGAAAGTGTAGAAATGGGAATTCTGATTTCTGCAACCTGCAGGGGCTGTGATGCTGCTGGGGGAGAAGGGTCCTTGTGCCAGGGAGAAATTCCTGCAGCAAACCCTGGAAGGCACAGAGGCAATGCCTGTCTGGGCCCTTCCACTGGCAGCAGGGATATAACCTCTCTGGAGAAAGGAGATTTCTGTCCCACCTGTAAATCACACCAAGTGGCTTGGCAGCAGGTTTGTGTCTTTGGAGGTTAATGAAAGGGAAAATGGAAAGCATTTAGATTTTGATTCTGCTCTGAAAGTGCTTCTGTTTATACTGCCATTATCTTGGTCTTTAAGCAGACTAAGAAAGAAGCCTCCAATATTAAACAAGTTTAATAAATTAATTGAAAAACAAATATAAAATAATGTAATATTAGAACAAATGTATGGAGTACAAAGCTAACCAGGGAATGGGAAATAGTTCATCAAAATGTTTATGGAAATGAAGACCAAATACAATGAAAGCTTTCCCTTTTTTAGATTGGGAAAGTGATTTTTGTTAATAATTTACCAGTTTGACCAGGTGAGGACTGGAATTTAGGTACAGAAGAGTGAGCAGCTCCCCTGAGGCTGTGCCAGGAGTCTGTGGCTGCCCTGTGCTCTGCAGAGTCTCCCCAGGCAGGAGCATCAGCAAATTCACAGGCAATCACTCCAGGCTGGGATTCCTTGGATCATTTACATCCCTCACTTGAAATTTGTTGTATTAATTCCACCAGCTCAGCACAAAGCCTGGGGATTTATCACAGGACTAACACCATTGCTCATCCCATGATCTCTCCAGTCAGAGCTGCCACCACTTCATGGAACTGTGAGGAGCTGGGGGTGAAAAATTGCCATCTGCAGAGGGGACAAGTTAATAGTGAAGCTTTGAATCATTTCTTTGTGCATAAATACCATAAAGGTTTACAGGGAGCCTCCTGAGACTGAACAGCTACACACAGGAACAAATGTACTTCAGTTCCTGTGGGGTTTTTTGGCACAGACCTTCAGATGTCCAAGTGTGGAGAGGAGGAACCAGGAGGTGCAGATCTGTAATTCACCCTCTCACACAGCTCTGCTTGATTCCTCAGCTAGCTGGGGTTGACAGCCCCTCAAGAGCCCAGTGCTCTGACACTTTTTATCATTTCTGGAGTTTAACTGTGCCCAAAGCCCTCACAAATCAGCTTCCAAATGATTTTTATTTTTTTTTTATTTTTTTCATAGTAGTAGGGCTGCACTTTCTCTTGTGTATATGAAAAATGTATCACTCTACCTGTAAAATCTCTGAATTCCAGGCATTATTTAAACACACTATAGCAGCAGCTCCTTTAATTGCAAAGGTTTATAGATTAAAAACCATAAAGGAAAATAAATGAAAGCATTTTGATTTGAGGTTGTTCTCTTCTCTTATTGCTAAATGCTGCATGTATTAAGGAAAAGTTTCTTGGCATATTCTGTCCTCAAATGGCAAACATTCCTGAACCTATATCAAATACAGGGGGTTCTTCTGATAAGCACAGCTAACTGCTGAAAGGGAAGGCTTGCATGAGCTGATGAGAGAGGCAATTGCTCCTTTGCTTTAACAGATACTGATTAGACTAAAAATATTCACTTAGGATAAAACTAAAAGTAAATGGGGGAAAAAATGGGTAATTATGATCTCTTAATACTTCAGGATGTGCATGGACTCAGTAACAAGTTTGGTAATTTCTGCAAGTATATAGAAAAAATGACACTGAGGCTAATCAGTGAACAGTTATTAATTAAAAATTAGGTATGTTTAGGCTGCACAGTACCAAAAATGGAGATACATTCTGTTTCCAGGGGTTACTGCCAAAATACAGATTTTTTATTAAGACATTACTGTGAAGGGTCTGATTTCCCCTCTGTGTTTCTGTGCTTTTCAAAGAGATATTTTCTTTAGCTTTTTCATGGTGACTCCCAGAACAGCTGGACACAAACACCTCAAATATGTTACTTGAAAGGGCAAAAAGTATTTTACAAGTGAAAGGAGGGATGCAAAAGCATGGGAGGGCAAAAGCTGTTTTACAGCCTATCATACTTTACAGTCTATCACAGTTTATAATTTAACCATACCAAAGATAAGAGAGAAGCTTCAAAAGGAAAATTTTGGGACAGTGAGGCAAAGACCCCAGGAAAACACATCTGACCCTGCTTCAGTTTTGAAAAGCAGAGATGCAGAATTCCACTTGAATGTCTCTGCACCTTGGATATGAGTCCATTGCTTTATGCATGACAATTGCTCCTTCAAGGAAGGCCTTGTGTCCCTGCATGCAAATTTGCTTTATATTGAGCCTTTCTTGCAGACTTTAGCTCAGAATACTTGATAGAAATGAAGAATATAGTTCAGCAGCAAGAATAAAAGAGTAATTGAATTTTTCTTTCTGATATTTTGCATAAGAAAGAGATGGTAATTTAGAGCTGTGGGTTAAAAGAAAAAAAAAAAAAAGGAAAATAAGTAGGGGAAAGGAGTTGAAGAGATTCTAGTGGGGTTCTCAGGATCTGACCTCACTGATGGAGGAGAATTCCCCCTCCAGGGGCAGAGGCTGCTTGCTCTGGAGGCCAGTGGTAGATAAGCAGGATAGTGCTGCCCTGGGATGGAGGGAGAGTAAATTTCAGGGCTGGAAGGGCAAATTCACAAAATTGTTTGAATGAAGTGCACTTGTAAAAGGTTTCCTCTGCTAGTAATTCCCTTTCTAGCCACAGAAAGTTGGTTTCTGGAGCTTTCCTCAAATCCTGGGCACACTGGTAAAGCTTCTAGGAGCCTGGAAATTGTGGAAATTCAGTGGCAAAGTTCCAATTTATATCAAACTGTCACATTTGAATGCCAACTTCTTCCCTTTAAGCAAACACTAACCAAGTTAGTCTCAGCTGTTATTTGCTTTTCTATAAATCACTTTGAACTCTGCTGGTGGAAAACACTGCATAAGAGCTGGGTATTATCTTTATACAGGAAAGAAAAATTCTGTATTTAAGTCTTTGGCACAATATTTCACACAGTGGAGGTATGGGTTAACATTAACCTTCATTTATTTCTGAACCATGAGTTATTGCCCTTCCTGCATCCTGCTCTGAGATGGAGAAAATGAGGCACTGAAAGATTAAAGCCAAATGAGCTTTTAATTAGTGGCAAGCCCATCTATGGTAGGAATAATAGAACATTCACTGCCTTACCAGCTTTCCTTTACTTTGCATTCCTGAAAGATGGGGTTGGAATTTCAGGGTATGGATGCAGAGGTGGAGGCAGGGGCAACACTTCAGAGAAAATGAAACACAGAGGAAGGAGAGAATGCAAAGAAACCTCTGGAATCAGGCAGTTCTTCACTCTGAGACAGGCAGTGCACAGGAGTGAAGAAAACTCCTGTAGCAGCAGCTGCAGAGCACTTGGAGAGCAGGGAAAGCCATGGAAAACACAGCTCAAATGATCTGTACTGCCAAAGACCTGGGTGGATTCTGAGGGACTTGGGACACCAAGGGAAAAGAATCTGCAAAATATTAAGTTATTAAATGTTGTTATTATTAATATTAAGATATTAATAATAAGCTGCTTATTAGAGGTCTAAAGAAAGACAGGTACAGGCAGGCTGGGGGGAGTTTTGCTCAATGCAAATGTTCATTTATGTAGCTGATAAGCTGCTCAGAGAACTTTCAGAAGCTTTTGTTATTTCTTTTCTATTCCCCCCCTTTTATTTATATTATTTTTTTGGTTTTTTTTTTGTTGTGTTTTTTTTTTTTTTGTTTTTTTTTTTGTTTGTTTGGTTGTTTGTTTGTTTGTTTGGTTTTTTTGGGGTTTTTTTTTTTGTGGGTTTTTTTTGGGGGTTTTTTTGGTGATTTTCTTTTACTACAGTGGTGTTTGGATTAATGATTGCTGCGGAGCATAAAATGTTGCTCTTTGTGGAAATCTGGGTTTTTCTTTCCCTAAATAGTAAAATCCTGTCCAAAATTGCAGAAACTGGTGCTCTCAGTGTCTCTAGGAAGGGTTTGATTGATTTATGACTCCATTCTTTTAGTTCTGTGCTATGCAATGGATACATTCCCCTTCTCTGCCTGTGAATGTGTTCACCCACTTCTCTCGTTGGACTTTAAGGGCTTCAAAGTGTTTCTTGTTTTTACATCAGGCAAACAGATGAACTTTCATGTGATTTAATCCAATAATAAATAATCCTTCACTGGCTGCCCTTCAGTGACACAATTTTCTGTCTTTTCTTAACTGATTTGGAAGAAAAAAGGATCTGTGGAACCTTGCTGGGCTTAGAGAGGACATTATTATTTTTATTCATTATCTCGACATCTGAGGAATAGGAGAGGTAAAAAGATAAAGTTATGCAAACTAAGTGGTAAAATGCATGCAAATAATCTCAACAAATTTGATTTGTTTTTCCATTGCATTCTCTCTGGGTAGCAACATGACATTTCTTACAGTTCCTCTTCCCACTATCAACTAATACAGTAGCTAATGATCTGCTGTGTCTAAACAAAGTACAAATATTTCTAAAGGTCTTAGTATTTCTTGGTAAACATTGCATGAAAAGGGATTAATCTGAGCAGAAGCATTTTCTGGTACAGAATTAATTTGCTGTCTCACACTGTGATCCAATATATCAATGAATGATGCATTAATACCTCCTTTAAACACCTTCAAAAATGAAACATAAAATATTTTTTTTTTCCTCTGGAAGCATCTGCAAGCTTCTTTTTTATGAAACCACAACATGGTTTTAATGTCTGGATGCTTTAACTCCTTGGGGAAAAGGATGGAGTTGGAACAAACCATGGAAGAGAGGAGGTTGTTAGGACTAAACTCTTTGCTAGTGCTGCTCTGGGACACAGGATCTGAGATTTCCAGGCTGTAACAAGTCAAGGGAATCCATGGAACAGTTTTCCTCCTGCTTTCCCTGTCACCTGAGGAGAGATGTAATTTGCTTCTCCTTTATCCCATCTGTTTGGCAAACCATCCACAACCACCTGAGGGAGGCTGCAGCCAGGTGGGGGAAACATTTCTTTCCTTTGCAGCAGCTCAGAATGGCTGATAATTGATCAGAGAGGCACCGTTGGTCTGACTGGTAAATAAACAGCCCAAAAGAGCTTTAAACAGCCTTGGCAGATCCTCAGGGGGCTCAGGGATGAGTGCCAGGAGCCTGGGGATGTCCATCTGTGCTTGGGAATGCTGCTCTCACCAGCCTGCCCCTGGCAGGGGTTTGGAACAAGATGATTTTTAAGGTCCCTTCTAACCCAAGCCATCCTAGGATTGTGTGACACTGCAACACTCAGCTCACTGCTCTGCCTAATGCCAGGTATCTGAGAGATGCTGAAACATCTGGATTTAAAAGTGTGTCCAAATAGGGGCAGTAAAGCTGGTGGAGCTGTTCTAGAGCACAAGTCCTGTGAGGAGCAGCTGAGGGAGCTGGGGGTGTTTAGCCTGGAGAAAAGGAGGCTCAGGGGACACCTTCTCCCTCTCCTCTACTCCCTGAAAGGAGGTTGCAGCCAGGGGAGGGTCAGTCTCTTTTCCCGAAAAACAAGGGACAGGACAAAAGGAAGCAGCCTCGAGCTGTGCCAGGGAAGGTTTGGATTGGAAAGATTTAGGATAGATTTTAGGATATTAGGAAAGATTTCTTTACAGGAAGGGTCATCAAGCCCTGGAACAGGCAGCGGTGGAGTCATCATCCCTGCAGGGATTTAAAAGGGTGGGATGTGCAGATGTGGCACCTGGGGAATGTTTGAGTGGTGGGCTTGGCAGTGCTGGGTTAATGATCTTAGAGGTCTTTTCCAACCTAAATATTTTACAATTCTAGGATTCCTGTCACTGCTGGGTCTGGGGTGGCTGTCCTGGGGGAGGAGCTGCAGGACAGGACAGCCCCTCCTGCAGAAAGCCCACACTCAAAGCCAATGCTGGGTTTCAAAGCTCTCCCCATTTGAGACTCATCAGCTGTGTGGGGGAGTTCTGTAGCCTGTGATGGGTGACTCAGCTCTCATCTGCTCCTGGACAACTCTCACAGCCCATCTGATTTATGAACTCATTAAACTTCAGCTGCTTGCTCCTGACCAAGACCTCCCCACAAACCTGGTGTTAGGTGAATTGGATGCTCTGGTGGGTGTCTGTGTGGAATATTAAAATCCCAGCAAATCTCACACAATGACACACCTGGCTTGGAATCATAATAAAAAGTTTCTGACTTTACTAATAACAATGCAGATGCTTCTAAGGCAGTTTCTTTTTACAGTCCCTTGGAAATAATGGATTCTGCTTCCTTTTACACACAGTCATGAACAATTACAAGATGGGGACACTACTTTATGAGCCCTTTCCAAATCATTAAAAATACATATATTGAGCTACCCAGTGCTGTAAAACATGAATCACCATGCAGCTCATGAAAATACTTCTGAAGGGTATAAAAAGTGCCACTCTTTCCATTTTTAATTAGTTTCTTTTGTGCTTAAGTGCCTTTAACAATGAGGTGACAAGTTCATTTGGTTTTTTGGTTTTTTTTTTTTGCATACAGGCAGAATGCACAAGTACAGCATTAATAAGGCAGAGTCCTTTTCCTAATCCAGGAGTTTTTTTACTCTGCCTTACAGAAGTCTCTCTGAGACATCTGCATGCTTGTGTGAAACCAACTCCCTTGTAAGCCTCCATCATTAAAAGTGAAATGTAAATTGGAATGGAAAAGAAAATATGAACTGATTGTTGGAGGTCCAATTTCTGATTAAAAATTGTAGGACTGCTTTGTTTTCCTCACTGTGTCACAGAAGGAAAGAGAAATCACTGCAATATCTCAGATGCAGTTCCACAAATGCAGGTAAAAACATGAGAAGAATGCAGAATTAGCATCCAAGATACCAGAAACTAATAGAAATAGTGGTGACAAAAAGCTGTAGTGCATCATCCTGTTTTGATATATCTGAGCACAAGTTCAAATATTGTACTCATTGCTGCATTCAAGTATTTTATTGAAATAGCATTTTCAAGACAAATAAACTGAGAAGCTGCTTCAAAGTTTAATGGCTCTTTAGATACAAATGGACTGGCTATATCTGACCCACCAAATTATCTGGTGTGCAACTGAGAAACATTCCTTCTGAAGAAAAGCAATATAAATAGAAATAAAACCAGTCCACTTCAGTATTTCTTGAATGACAGTGTTCCTCTGGGATAGCAGAGGACTTTGGGACCACGTGCATCAGTTTTGGTTGCCTTGAACATGCAGTACTGTAGGGGAATAAAAACTTGTCCCAGAGTACTTGGGGTAAGCTTGATCACAAGCAGTGGGAGAGTGTCTTAGTTTGAAAGACAAAACTTTCTTAGTTTGAAAGCAAAAGCTGGAATCTCCCTTTG
>WBNO01005792.1:0-30137 GCA_013400575.1 Peucedramus taeniatus | reverse complement strand
CATAATATGAGACTTCACATTTCTTATCTTTCGGAACTATTATGGTTGCCTTTCTCTTAAGTTTATGTTGGTCAGAGCTGCAGTTCACAAACTTCCACGGACTCAGATTTCTAATCAAGTTTGGGCTGACATGTTCTACCTGTCTGCATACATGTTCTTAAGACATAAAAAGGGGAAAGTTTAACCAAATTGCATTATCCTTTGCCACAGGCTAAAAGGATACACACAGTCAGATACTGTGGCTCAGATGACATGTGATAACTTGAACATTATTCCTACTGAATTAAAAACAAAATTTCACTTGATGGATCTGAAAACTCCTATAGGTACTCTCAGCTACTTAGACACCATTTAAAGAATTTTCTTGGAATACTAGCTGAGCATTTTGCTACTTATACTGTGAGCATGCAAAAGCTGAAGAAAAAGCATGAATTCTCAAATTTTCATACAGTAAGTGGAAAAGCAAGTGTTTTAGAATAAATTTTGAAGAAATAAGCACGCAAAGCATGGTAATGCAGGTTAGCACACTTCATCTGGGATCACTAAATCACTAAAAGTGCCTTAAATCCATCAATGTGTTCAAGAGTGGTAGAGATATTTGAGATATCTCTGTTCTGAGATACTTCAGGCTGAACATTTGTCATTCAGAACATAGTCCTTTATTACTCTCTTTGAAAAATGATACTGATCATTCCTTCTTTTTTTTCAAGGCACCTCAGCACACTGTTTCAAGGCATGGTGTACTGAGGTAGTGTGACATACAAATTCAGCAGGTATTTGTCTACTGAATGTTTGTGGCAGAAAGAAAATAATGCTACATAGAAGGATCAGACTTCCTAGAATATCCTCAGCAGAAAAAAACATAGAGCCTGATGGTTAAACTTCTTGAAAAAGGTAGAGATATTTAAAATACCTCAGCCTGAGGAAGATGTTGAATTCAGCTGGTGGATACCTTCAACACTAGTCTTTATCCTCCAGTCCTCTACAGATACCACAATCTTATTGCATATAACATTAGCTAATGTGGATAATCTAACCAGGCCATTTTTTTCCCTGCTGCAGTCTAAAACCATTCTGTATAAGGCCTAACAGAATCTGTGAGTAAGTAAGATGCAAGCAGCTTGAGGCCAGTAATTGGACATTCAGATGTGGAACACAAAGCTCCTTTTGATTTGCATAGTTCTCTGTTCTAGTTTTCACCAAACAATGACCTATTTAAGTAAGGGGAAAACATTAGGGCAATAGTGTATTTAATATGCTAATCATAAAAGATACTACAAAGGCCCTTCATTAATATATGCCACCACCCAGCACTACCTACCTCATGACTAGTTTACAAGCATCTTGTTCCAGAAACAAGCAACTCTTGCTGACTTAGATGTCAATCAAGTAACATTAGCATATGGTCTTGTTTCATACTTAGATATTTCTGCCAACAGTCTCATGGATACTAGAAACTATCATTTTGGAGAAAATTCCCCTTTGGTTCTCAATCTGAGTATCTTCCACAGCATATCAGTCTATTCCAGTTTCTGGTATTAGTTTGACTGCATGCATAGCAATCATATAGAACTGTACCAGTTTTTCTGCATGACTAATGCTCTCAAGCGAGCAGAGAGAGAGAGACAGCCACACCAACAACACACCCACTATCTTTTTGCATAATATGTACTTTACACTCACCAATCTGTTCACATACAGGGATTTTTCTTAAGTCATTATAACCAAGAATTTTAAAGAGATAACGTAAGGAAAATGACTGGCAGTAAAAAAGAAACAAACAAACAAGATGGACAAAATAGCATTAAGCAAATGTACTGAGGCTTAATTACTTCTTTTCAGAGCTATTGAAATATTTATTCAAAAAAAGTGTAGACACTTCTCATGTTCACACAGTTGTGCAGTTGCTGACTGTACCAATTTTAAGAGCCCTCAACTTATGTATCACAAACCAGTATATTCCATTCCATCTAATTTAGCATAAACTGGAATTTTTCCATGTAATTTTAATAATATTTGTCACATGATACATAATATATAATATCTTTTGTAGATTATACAAATATATGTATAATATATTTAGATACATAATTTTTTAAATAGACTGAATAAGCACTCAGCCTTCATGAAGCTCATCAGAACACATTTTCTGTAATTAAGCACCATGACAGAGAAATTGTATTCACCAGTTATAGACACCCTTCTTTGGAGCAGAAGATGTGCCATAACTTGGAGAGATTTGTATGACAGATGGGTTGCTCTGCACAACAGGGCAAGGGATTGGCCATGCTCTGATTCCAGCTGCTTATGACCACTAAAGTTACAGCATATTTCTCTGCAGAGAGAAGTCATAGGGTCACAAAAGTTTTCTGGGAGTCTTACAACTTCTTTGAACTTTCTTCTTTAGCTCCATCTACTTTTATTTTATCATTAAAGGAGAGGATCAGAGGAAACCTGTTCAGTGGTATAATTAAATGTATATGGAGTTAATCCATGTTTAATTTGAGCAACATTTCCTCTTCATCTCATTGTCTTTCCTGGAATACCAGAAAGATAACTTTACCCAATGTGGCCACCACATTGCCACTGTGCTCCTTGCTTCATGTTTGGCAGATTCAACCACAGAACAACAAAATATTTTTAATTTATCTCAAGCTGAGGAATTTTAAATTTCATTAGAAATATTTCTTCGTTTCAGCCAGCTGGAACTGCAGTGTGTATCTGGGAAATTGGTGAGGACAGTGTGAAAAGAAAAAAAAAAAAAAAATTGCAGTGATCGAACATCTACCATAGTTGTCTGTCTGTGGTCTGATTTTTAGACAGGAGGGAGCAAGCTGTGCCCAGAGTGCTAGGGGGCCATTAAAACTCAAGCCCAAGGCAGATCCAGTCATGGGAGAATATAAATCTGTGCTTCAGCCAGGTGAGATCAGCTTTCATTTTCTGCCTGGTCTGTGCTGGGTGCAATTGAGGTTTCCCCTCTGGATGCGCAGATTGCATGTGATTGGGAAACTGTTAAGAGACATATTGTTTGAAAGTCAGAACAGGAAACTTACTGAGAGGGGTGACTGAGGTCTCTCTATATAAGTGCCTATTCCCTTCTGAGATTTTGTGATGAACAGAGATAACCATCTGTGCTCAATTGCTGGTTATGGTTTTGTAACATCAGCATCTGCTGATAAAGAAAATAAGGGAATGTGTGCCTGCAATAGCTGAAGCCTCATTTACCACATCAGAATTCACTTTCTAATTGTTCAGTTTTATTTTAGTCAGAGTACAGATGTTGTCACTCCTTCTGCCATCAGAAATTATCTAGACTAAGACATCCTTAGAATTGTGTAATTGTTAGATTTTTGTGCTTGGCTGTTCTTTTTTTTCCAATATATCCTTTATAAACAAATAAAAATTTTATTTTTTTTTCTTCATATCTCAAAAAAATTAAAAGAAAAATGTTTTCTAAAACATTGTTTTTCTGTGTAACCACATCCTCTCAATTTAAAATTATAGTTTTAAACAAGGGAGAGATGAAAGTGAAATCTCCTGGAAGATCACAGAACATATGTTTCTTTTGTGCCAGCTGTAAAATATTAGTTCAGAATGTCTGCCTGTATGCTACTGAGAATTCTTGACAAATTTTAATATTGCAGCACATGATGTATTAAGTTATAAAAAATCCATCTCACTCAAGAATGGCACATAATCACACACCTGCACTAAACACAGTGTGCACCATTTTGATGAAATGTAACTATTGGATTCAAAGTGGTGTATTTCAGACTAAAAATCCCTGTTAGGTTTGCAGTGAACCCAGTGGAAAATTTAACAGAATATGGTAGGATGTATTCTCAGTGCCTGAATTATCTTCTGTTGGGGGAACTCCTTTGCAACAGTGCACTTGCATGACTGAGGAGAGCCAGCCTGGGTCTTCTGGGCTTGCTGGTTGAGGCTTGTATCCAGCCATGTCACACCAGAGATGGTTACATGGAGAGTGATTCAGGCGCCTCTGAGTTGTGCTTCCAGGGCCACAGTAACTGAAACACTATGGGAAAAGGCCTGAACTGGCTTTTATAGACTTGTTAGCTAGAGATCCACATGGCAGGTGAGCATCTGTATTTCTTCAGTGCCCAAGAGGTCGTCAAAATGTTGTACCCACACTTGTGCGGTGCTGTCTGTAAGCATCTGTACCCCTGTGAGCAGTCTACATGGCACAGTGAGTCCGGAACTGAATAAACCATCAAGGGGTTACTGATTTATTTAATGTGAATTTTAAAAGGAAATAGGAATACATTTAACATTTTGCATCAATCATAATCTCACTCTCTCTACAGTGAAGTCACTTTCCATCAGTTTTTTTTTTGAAAAACAAACATAAGCTAAAGAATAAATTGAATGACTTCGTAAATTGAATAGCTTCAGTGGAAAGACCAGAGACTAGTCCTTAATTATATATTAAGTGTACAATGAATTAAATATTTCAGAGATTTTGGAGGGATTATTTTCCACAATACTTGAAGATGAGGTGAAATAGACATGGTAACGATGAATAAAAAGATAAATGTCAGAAGAATATCTTTGTAAAGGCATCAGCAAAGGAAGCAACTAAAGTAGAAACCTAAAATATGATTTCATAAGAGGATTTGTGTAAACAAGAAAAATACAGGATAATCTAGAACATAAAAAGAAATTCCTTTTTTATATTATGGCAGGGGCAGAGCCCTGTGACATTCACTGATGAAATGAATATTTAAAAAAATAGTTTGTTCAGTGTTAGAGATGAAAACATATTGAGTTTTCTGTCTTAAAACAGCATTTAAAGGGAAAAATTCAAGTAAACGAGGCAAATATATTAGGTAATTTTAGCAGACTTTTCACCTCCAGATCTCTGTTTCAAATTCCAAGCAAAAAAATCATTACAATATTAAACTTGAAATAAATTTGCTTTTCTAAGTCCCCTTGTTCCAGGTGAACAACTTTCCACATCACACATATTATTTTGAACAGAGAGGATCAAATTGAATTAGTTCCTGTATTACTTTTTTACTCAAGAATTTTTTTCTTTAGGACAGGATGTACGTTACCTCTATGAATAGAACTCTTCACTTATGAGTTATCATTAAATATGATCTTACAAAAAGAATTGAAAAGACTGGAGGATTGCAATGAAAGTACAAAAGGAATGGGACTCAATGCATTTCAGTTTAACGCAAGGTAAAGACTTATAGACAAGAATAAAATTGGTTTCAGGAGCATCTGTACAAACAGTAAGATAGCTGAAAATAAGGACAAAGAAGATCATGGACACCTTAAGGAAATTTTCTTCTTTCAAAAAAGCCACAGAAAAAGGAACATCTAATTCAATGATATAAAGAATTTCAGTAGTTTGGAACACTGTAATGGTTTTCATCTCTTCTGTATCCTCAGTTTGGTCTTAGCTGGAGGTCAGTAGCATTTTAACTTGATGCAGCTCTTCTTTCTTCCCCAATTTAAGGCCTAACGATAAGTGTACCAAAAAAAACCCTAAACCAAGGTGTGGCATTCCTGCTTGCATAGGCATATACTGTCAAAAAATTTGTTCAACTGAAATACTTCACTCATTAAAGCAACACGTGAAAACTCTGTGCCATCTTTTAAGTCCTTTTTTGACAGTACTTTTTATAGTTTAAATCCACGTATTCTTGCAAAAGTTCCATGTAGCATGTCCAAAGAAGGGCAATGATGCTGGTGAATGGTCTTAAGCACAAGTCTTATGAAGAGCAGCTGAAGGGGTGGGGTTGTTCAGCCTGGAGAAAAGGAGGTGGAGGGGAGACCTTATTTCTCTCTACAACTGCTTGGAAGGAGGCTGCAGCCAAGTGGGGTTGGTCTCTTCTCCCAGGTAACCAGTGACAGGACGATAGGAAACTGGTTCAAAGTGTGCAAGGGAAAGCTTAGATCAGATATTAGGAAGATTTTTGTCACTGAAACAGTGGTCAGACATTGAAATAGTCTGCCCTGGGAAGTAGTGAAATCATTAGCCCTGTAAGTGTTCAAAAGGCATGTGATTGTGGCACTTGGGAATATGGTTTAGGGGTGACATGGTGGTGCTGGGTAATGACTGGACACCTCAGTGGCCTTAGAGGTCTTTTTCAAGCTTCACAATTCTATAATTCTATGTTTTAACTTCATATATCATTTTAATCCCTAGAAAAGTTTGATGTTATAAAAGGCGGCTGCATACTTAGAAACAGAAATTACGTATCTCGTTTTAATGTAAGGTAACACTCAAAGAAATATATTTAAAATTGAGTAAGTAGGGAGTTAAGCTATAAAACCCCCAAAAATTTGAATTAATGTGAAAGGATAGTCCTGGAACACAAATAGGAATTTGAATAGGAGTAAATCAAACAAAATTAAAAGAGCATCAGAGAATTCTCAATGCAACTGGAAGGTCTTTGAAGAATAATAGTTCTGACTGCCCGATACCTGCCCAAAACATACAGAATTTTCTGTATCTTTAGCTATGTGTATTTACAAGATGACCACAATAAGTCTTTCCCCATGCACAATATTTTTCTTGATAAATCACCCCTAGCTTGTATATCTTCAATAAATATTTTCATAGTACATATGATTGCTGGTTTAGATCAAATGATTTATCTCTTGTGCTAAGCAAATGCTTCATGTCCCTTAAACTAGGCTTCTGGTGAAAGCATGCAACTCTGCATTTCAGCATATATGTATTCTTACACCAGCACTGGACTGCCATTCCTTGTCAGGTCTAAATCTCTGCTCCAAGGGGCAGCTGCAGTGCTGTGTTCTGAGAATGTGACCTTGCACTGTCTCCTCAGTATGCCTCCTCTCTGAAGTGCAAATGCAACCGCAGCTCCACCGAGGCATAGTGAGATTGTAATGAACACAGCTGAGAACAGCCCTGCACAGAACATACCAAGGCAAGGTCAAATCTTTTGATTTCATTTGTGAGACAGAGACAACTGAAAAGTTTTGACTGATTTTCTGTACAGAAGAAGCCATACCAAGAACCGAATGTCTTGAATTCTACCTGACAAGACCTTCAGCTACAACCTAAGAGTAATTAGTGTATATCCCAACATTGGCAGGAGTTCAAGCTACTTACTTGATATGCTGTCTTCTTTAAAGCAGGGAATAGCAAGCATTAGAAAATGTACCCAGCTGCAGAAACATTACAAGCCGAGTCTTTTATCCAAGGGTTAGCAGTGCCACAGCTACTCAGCCAGATTTAAAGAACTTGCAAGCACCACCCACAAATACACATAATCATAAAAATACGTGTAGAGAAAATGGAGAAGAGATTATTTATAAAGAGAAAAAATTCAAATGGATAGTGAGAAGGCTTCAAAATCAAATAAACAAATTTTATAAGAACTGTGGTTTAGATACATCCTGAGATTAAGATCTTTTGTCTCTGCTGAGGGCTAAGGAGGAAGTGTTAAAATACAAGACATGAAGAAAATTAAACTAAAGAAATTAGTCTGGGATTGTGGCCCAAGTCTGAAAATTAAGAGCTTAGTGTGAATACAGGAATGCTAATGCTCACCTCTGCTTCTCATTCTGTAGAATTATTCATTTATTTTAATCGACTCCATAAAACAGTCTGGAAATTAGAGGTTCTGAGATACAAGGGGCCTATTGGTTTTTAAAGTTTAAGCATGGGATGATGAATTCATATCAGCATATGAACATGCACACTTGGCTGAAAATTTGTGATGTCTCAAAATATGTTTTCTGAGGATACTTAAGATATCAGACAAGTGGCAGAGGACAGAGTGCAGTGCCCCTCTGCATTATTTACCATAACCTAAAGTCTAAACCTGACCTCAGTTTGGGCTTATGAGCTATTTTAAATTGTCCAGCAGCCTTAGAAAGGTTGAAAAATGCTTTCCTTCATAGCATTCTAAAAAATTCCTGTTTATTCTTTTGCCTTCTCCCAGCTTCCTTTTTAAAAATGTTTACAGAATTTACAGATTTGGTTTTGCTCCAAGAAATAGGAATCAGCATATTGACCAAAAAAAGGCCAATAATTTATTATGAATCAGACTTATTATAACTGTCTTCTTCCATTTAGTCATTTGGTAATTAATTTTAATTTAATTTATTAATGAAATTGTAAGATAATATTTCTCAAATAGTTTTTATAATCTTTACTGGTCAAAAACTTGGAACGGGATTCTGTAGAATCGCTCACATATATATAATGAATTATTGTTCCTAATCTGCAATTTGTGTTTTTATTGTTTGGAATATAAAAATGCTTCAGAAAAAAAACTTAGCATAAACATTTCTATCTAAATTAATTAAAATTTCAGGCTTAACTAAAACTCATATGACAATATCGAGTCATGAGTGTTAAGGCTAAAATCCATAGGCAAAAATGAATTTCTTACAGCTTCTTGTGAATACAAGTGCAGAGTTTTACCAAAAGTAATCAAATTATTACTGGAGGAACTCTGAATTAAGCTTCTTTTAATTATCACTACAGGTAGGGCAGAAAGGACAGCTTTTGAGTTTGCAAAGTTTCAGTAAGAATTAAAAAATTTCAGATTTATAACAGGTTGAGGCTGAAAAAATGCTTTTCCTTGGGGAAGAAGGTAGAAACAAATAATTCCTGCTTCACTGTATTCTTCATTCCAAATGTTTAATTTTTTTTTTTTTTCTGATGAGAAGCCAAAACAGTACAAAAGGTAAAAGGTGTTTTGATAAAGTTCTACATTTTGTTTGCAAAGTTTGATTAAAATTACTTTAGCCATCTGTAGTAGTACAAATATGTCTAAGATGAAGAAATATGTGTAGTTATTATATTACTATAGCGTCATCTTACTACTGTAGCTAGTAAAACATGCACGTTCTAGACACTGATGAGAAAATTTTATTCTGGAGATGGTGAGATGGTTTAACTCAAAGGAAAACTGCTTCAAATACACTTCAACTCAAGCAGGTCTGATAATCAAGCATGGGCTTACAAGACATCTTAAGCAGGGTCTGACCTTTTTATATTGTGCTGGTCCTAGTCTTCATCTTTTTAATTTCCTCAGAAATATGACATGGCCACAAAAAATATTTTTGTAGAGCATTGATACACATCATCAACAACTACAAAGTAAAATATACTTGCAAATATACTTGAAAATTATGAAAGCAAAATTGTACTCTTCTATATGATTTGCCTTGGGACATGCATACAGGATTCTGGAATTCAGACTTCTATCACACTAATTTTTGGCAAGTCTGAGGAACAACATAAATATTAAGAGTATTATTTTTAAGTATGCTTTTTCAGTCCTGTTCTTTTCAGTAATAGATATAGGCTCAGAAAAAGATCTGTGTTTATGCCCATAGGTGTGTGGACACCATGATACTGGGTTCCACAAGATCTAAAAGTTTGACAGACATATAAAGTACTGAGATCATAAATATCCAGATCCTGAGATATGCGCAGGGAAAACACACTGACATAAGAGGCTTGTTGAAGTAAGAACTTGGGGTTTTAAGGTTGTTCAGTGCCAAAAGGATAATACAGGGCCTTTGCACATTAAAAAGCCCCAAGGTCCCTTTCTGGAGTTGGCCACTCCTAACTACCTTGGCTCTGCAAAGTTGGAGTTAGGTGTATACATAGGTAATAGGAATATAGAAGCCTTTGGGTTAGAAAATTCTGCACTATTAAACTATAACAGCTGGTTCCTGCCTCTCATTTTATCTATAACATATTTCCTAGCAATTAGCAATGCTTCAAGAAAAAAACCAAATAACCAGAAAACAACAGAGTACAGATATTCTGGTGTTATATTTTGATGGGAAAATCACACATAAATCAGTTTGGTGTCAATATTCTTAATGTGGATATTCATCATAATTCAGTAATATAATCTGGTAATCTAAATATTGAATTGTGCCTTTTTTTGGTATAGAATACATATTTGAAATAATCAGATACCTAGCCAGTATACTGCTCTAAAGTAGGGTGTATGAATCCCTAACACATTCTGCGTGCAGTGATCTTTTGAGATAATTTATGGTAAATGTCAACTGCAACTTCAGGGTGAAATAAGATTTTGATAGTAAGCAGTATATTCCACTTTATTTGTCTCAATACATTAATTTTATATCAATCTTTCTTTACATTAATCTTTCTTGTCTACATAATTTTTCAGCACATTGGTTTTTCTGCTTTAAAGGGAAGACATGGATGACAGAACTGAAACAGAATTGCAACTTCTTTAAAATTCTACAGCAGTCATTATATTTAGTAACCTAAACCTGAAAAATCTATGTGAAAACTGAAAATATATTTGCATCTGCCACCAATCTTTATTAAATAATTGTTGTCCTTTTTCTTTCCACAATCAAAGAGTGAGCTTTAATCATTGTGCAACATGTATGATCATTGTGCAACAAATTTAATTTTTTTTTCAGTCTGGAACACCAAGTAAATAAATATTTGTATCAGAGTTATAATTAAAGGTGAGAAGTGGAGTTATGCCCACCACAGATTGCTGAAGAGATTGTATAAATTAAGCAATATGGACTTCTGGATGGGGGTTCCACTCCTAGACTGAATATTGTAAGTATCTGGAAAAGAACCAAGAAAGATGTTTAGTCTGTGTCTGCTTTGAATGCAAGTTTTAGTTCAACAGGAATGCTTTGAAACAGTTTTTTGATTGGATGAGATGGAGAAGAGAACACATAATTAGTGGAACAAACATATAATTTATGGAAGAGAGAGAGAACCTATGAGGAAGCAGCATGTAGAAATGAGATATCCAGAAGCAAAACGGATTAGGGAGTGATGAAGTTTTGCCAGATATGGTAGCAGGTAAAGTTAATTATTTTTAAATAGTCAGCAAATCTATATGCTAAAAAAATAATGAGTAATCTACACACCTGAGGTTTTAGTTTAGCAGTCCTCAGTAACATACTTAATCTATGTTAATCTCATTTTCTTAGTCAAATGCCTCAGGCTTTCACTTAATCCAAAATTCCATTTAATCTAAGAGACCACGAAGATAGCATCAGGGTGGGAAAAGCTTGGCAGGGATCTAGTCTAACATGATATGAGCTGCATACATTAATGAGTCAGCAGCAAACTTACCAGCTAGATAAAACATGTAATACTGACAGGTAGACAAATGGAAAATGAGTCGTGTATCTCCTTGTTAGTACATTATCACAAATTACTGATTTAGCTCAGAAAATGGCCAAATCCTTTTGTAAATCAGAGGAATACAGAAGCTTCCTTGAAATTTTTATAGACTAAGAGATGTGTTAGAAAACACCCTCATCATGCACACCCAATCAAAGTCCCCCATTTAAAAGATTTTAATGCAGATATAGAGTAAATTGTAATTAACAGAAAGAAAAAAAAGGTAGGAAAATATTCAGAACAGTTGCCTAGAGAAAGGCTGGAGGAAAATGAGGGAGACAGTAGATTGTCCTCTGCAGAGGGGCCGTGGTGAAGTAGTATCTAAAAATGAGCGTGACAGAAGAGGAATAGAGGAGCAATTAATTTTGCAGTACAACCTCAATATGATAGTAGAAAGACTACATTACATACTACTGTAACAAATATATAAAATCTATGTAATGAAAACATATGAAGTAAAAACTTCAGTATATATAGTATATATATATGTATATATAGTATATACATAGCAGTAAAACTTCAGTATATAACTATCATCTTTTTCATAACCCACCCCTTGAAATTGTTCTACTTGGTTTGGATTGATAGGTTCTGATAGGACCAGAAATATTTAATGGAGCTAAACCTGTAGGTGTTTTCTTTTCCACTTTCCTCATTACTTCTCCTTCCTGCACATCTTAGATGATGTGGACCTGCATTCTCCACTGCAGAACAGCATCTCAAGGCTAAAAGAACTCCTTTGTGGATGATGTCATAGCAGGATTTCTAGTAAAACTATTTTGGGTAAATTGTCCCATCTGTAACCTGGAAGTCTATCTAAACCTTTGAGAAAAGATGGGATTTTACCTATAACTTTACAACAATCAGCACTTGAGATTCAGCAGAAGCTGTTTGGCAAGTAGAGATAAAGAGGCAAAAGACAGAGTCATCTTTTCTCGGTCTTTGCAACCACCTTGAAAAGGTAATTAAGGGTGTTGCTGTCCTTATAATGCTTTTGTAAATGAGATCTGTGAGAGCTGCTGTTATTCTGCTGTTACTCTACTGTTCCTCCCGACTTGGTGAGGAGAGTGACTTGGTCTAGCATGCAAATATAAATGCTTTGATGTGTGAGACACACAGAAGGGGAGTTGGGGATTTATTTGTTTTTAACCAACATAATGGCAGACAAATAGCATTCCTTCAAATTGCAGCTGTTCTGAACAAGAGGAAGACACTTTGGGTTGGTTGAGCATTTACAGCCCTACTTTTACATTTAATCTTTTTCCTGCAGGAATAATGGCAGGGGTTTGCTGGGCCCAGTTTTCCTTGGCAGTGATGGCTGCAGCAAAAGTGCACCATGACTGTGACTACTGGCCTTGGTTGGAAGGAAGTCAAGCAGTGACATAGTTGTGGCTGTGTGGGAGAGTTGCCTGGCTGGAGCTGAGCTTTCAGGGAATAAAGCTTGGAGACCTGCCAAGCAAAGAGCCTTTTCCTCTTGCTGACTGCAGATAGCACTGCCAGGGAGAAGCAGGGCTGGACATCTGCCAGAGCAGGGGGTGCCAAAGGGTGCTGACTCACAGAGCCTTTTTCTTAAAGCACAACCCTTGTCCCATCCTGAAAATCTGTCCTTTGGTGGTGAAGATGTCATCACTGCTAGACACTCACCAAAGCTCCCATTGGATGATACACCAGGATTTGCTGGAAGCTGTGGAAGTATTAGGATATGGTCTCTCAAGTATTTTATCAGTCTCAGCTTGAGAAAGCAATGTTGAAAGAAGAGTCATTATTTTCAACTTTTCCTGCCAGATTCCCATATTAGAATATAAGCACACCTTTACATGATATTAACAGGTACATACTTAATATTAAGAGAGTATCTAGATCATGGTATTCTGTCAGAAACATTGATTCATCTAAACTGTTGTGTCAACACAGTTCACTGAGTGAACTGACTGGTTTGTAGCCTTCATATGGGTGACCTTTATTTCAAGCTCAGATTTCCTCAGGTCCCATTTTATCTGGTAGTGGCAGTCTGCTCACCAAAGTTCTGACCCAGTGGTGTGAAACTCTTCAAGTAACAAAACACTCCTAGTGTAGCCTGTTTAGAAATATGGAACCTTCTGCTCCCAAGGTCATCTACCTGTATTTACAATTTCTTTCTCTTAATGATAGGTAGGAATGGTAAAACTAAGAGGAATTATGAAAGAAATACTTTATAAAATGTAAGACTGGGGACTTTATAGAAGTTTCAGTAAAGGGTGATGTTATTCTGGGGCTTGGTTGGGTGGGAGAGGTTAAGATGACTTCCTTGAGCAAGACAGGAAGAGAAACACTTATTGCAGTATTCATCCACATCACTTTCAGGACCACTGCACAGATTAAAATTTTTTAGTTGTTGTTATATGGGGAATAAAACTCATTTTCATACCCCACGTGATAGAATAATACTCCTCAGAAGATTCCAGACACTGGTCATTTCCACACCTTTGTGGACCTAGTTTGTGTCATTTATCTTGATGGGCTACATAGCATTGAATAAAGTTAAGCAATTAATTTTGAAAAACATTTTTCAGATTATATGTTTCACTTCATCAACTGCAATATAATAATCCATTATTTTATCTCTTGCATATAATGTCTCTTGTATATAATCCTCTCTTGCCTAGATAAATGGTTGTATTCGTGTAACTGAAGTCTGAAAATAAGGCCTCTCAAGAGTTTTAGAAGAATATGATGCAAAAGTAGATATCATCATATTTTTCAATATTTTGGATATTAGTTTCAGATACATTAATTTATCGTAATAATTGGTACTTAGTTAAAGTCCTCTTTTTTAATACTCCTTACTTATAATTCATCATGCATATAAACAGTTCCAGGAAGTTCTATCACATCTTCTAAGAAAAGTTTATTATCTGAAGTGCTTCAATGATCTTCTACTTTTGGTAAATGAAATTCAAATTTGAAATTATTTTTATCACATCCCAGAGTCACAATTTAACTTCTGTTTGATTACAAAAGAAAATGGAAATTAATTATTCAAGAAACATAAAATCTCCCAAAAGTTTTTAAAGATATATTACTTTCTGCTGGATTTTCTTTGCTAGTGCTTGATTCCTTGTGCAATTTTAACTGCAAGTATAGAAGGTAATATTTCTCAGAAGAAACCCTAACCCTAACTAGGAAATGGTCAGAAAACTGATTTTGAAAACAATCCATTTTATTAATATGGCATACACAGATCAATAAAACTTTATATCAGATTGTTTTTAACTTTACCCAGGCTGCTTCAGTCGTCCAGAAGGCAAAAGGCTCAGCAAGAGAGACAAACTCAGCACATGGAACTTCCACTGCCTTGAACATAGCATTTTTTCTACTTAAGTTTTCCAAAACTAGTAAAATCTATATCTACTACGTCCATATGCTACAACTAAGCAAGGTGCAAAGCTCTAGCAAAAACCATAAGTATGCAATGATGCCACCATTAATTTTATGACTTTTTTTGTGACATACTGGCATCAGTTAACAGTCTTTGTATCAAGTTACATTTCATTTCTGAAAGCATTTTTTGAAACACATGTATTTACATTTATATTCATGTCTTTTGACTTGGAAGAAGAAAGGATTCATAATGAAAGTTAGAAAGATGGTTACTTAGAAACACCACCAAATCTTTTTTCATGACACCTTGTGATTTTCTTTATATAATGGTAGAAAATTACTTCAGTCAGTTGAAAGTTTCCACTCTTTCTCTTCTTTGAAGAAGGAAACCATGGGGTTTTCAGGGCACATGCTCACTACTGCACTTATCTTGTGCAGGATATAGGAGCCTCAGGTTATCTAGTCACTTCCATTTGCAACATTACAACACTGTATTTGTCCCTTAGTACAGGCATACAAGTCCACTGTGGTGTGCAAGGCTTCCTGGATTTGACACTTAGTCTTCTGGGAGAATATCTCAAAAATTTTAATGCCTCACTAAACAAAGTACTCATGAGCTCGTGCACAAAGGCATTGAGTGATAGCAGGGTTGTTCCTCCCTGACTAATAAATGGATTTGGATCATTGCTCCTTATATCTCAGGGACTCCCAGCTCTGAATATGTAGATAAAAAGCTTGCATCCTCTGGGAAATAGCTGTTTGAGTCTGAATTGTATATGTAATTAGTGTGTTAATTGATTAAAGGTTAATCTCCATGAAAACTAAGAGCTAGAGGAACACCGACAGGCAAAAAACACAGAAATGTCACTTTGAACTGGAGATTTATTCAGCAATGCCAAATAAAATTTACCAGCAGAAGATAGGAGTAACTACCTTTGAAACAAAAGTCAGCTCATGGAGAAGAAGTTTTCCAGCCTGAAGGCGGGTTGCCAGCAGCACAACAGCTAGCAGTGATCCTCTGTTTGCCCACATAATTCTATGTTAGTTTCAATTTTTAATTTTTGCAAATGCTTCACATGAAAGACCTATTTTGAAAATTTGCAAAATTTGCTATAGAGAATTGCATAAAATCCATCTGACAAAAAGTATCTTTTTGTAACTGTTCGGCAAGAAAATACTGTAACATAATTATAAACGCAGTTTTGAGACATGACCGATCTCCCTCATGCCTTGGCAGAGAAAAACAAACCATGATCTTTAAGCATCTAGCAGGCTCCAGTTGCATGAAAAGTCATGAAAGTGCTGATGTGCTTTACACATGTGAAGGAAAACAAGATTCTTTGAAGGGAAGTGAGGTGTATAAACATTACATAAAACGCCCTAAACAGCTAAGTATGGCCATTTCACAGTGACTGGTATCAAGAAACTGATGACTGTAATCCTAATCCATATAATCAGAAAATGCTGGAATAAAATCAGACATTGTGGAGAGGAGAGTGATTTTCTGTATCTATGATTACCTTAGATGGTGATTTAATTTTTAAAAAAAATGGGAGAATTTTTGATTAAAAGAAACACTAGAACGTATGAGAAGCTTCATACATTAACCAAATCACTGAAGGGTGATAATTAAATAATGCTTAGAAACAGTATTAGCAAGCTAGACTTTCATCTTCTATTACAGTTCACCTCCTTGAAAGACAGATGATGAAACTGCAATGTATGCTTTCTATCTTATTAAGGAAAAATAAGACTTATGTCATGTTTTGCTACAAGATTAAGGCCATGGTTTAATATATCGATTACCTTATATAATACTCTCCTGTGTACCATTTTACATTCAAATTTTTTAATATATACAGGTCAAAGAGAATTATGTTTCACAACATATTTTATTTATATATATACATATATATAAACTATTTAAAATACAGTTGAAACTAAACCATATGCAAATATTGTTAGACATTGTTGCAGTATCATTTTAGTCAAGTTCCCAAAGTGCAAATCTACATGCAGTATAAGAGAAGAAAATTTTTCCTTTTTCAGGGCATGGAAAAGATGCATCAGGTTGGGTGAAAAGCTGTTTAGATTAGGACAAAAGGAAGATGAGTCATGTCAAGAGACAATGTCTGCTGTGTTTACATTCTTGCCTCACCTTGGCTGATAAATAAAGGCAGGTCAGGTTGCTAAAGGGAGATGAACTATTCAGTTGTGACAGACACATCTTTCACTGGTAGCAGCCCTGGGAGCTGCCTTCACTGAGCCACCTTCAGAGTAACCATTGTGTGCTTTCCTGGGAAAGGAAACCCCTCTGCCAGGGATGACCAGTGACCAGAACATGGTTGTTCTGAACCAGTGGAAATCATGCTGAAGATCTTTCTTCAGAAGCACAGGTAGCCACACTTTCATTGGCTCTGCAGATTTCATGATAATTAGGAATGGAGCTCACAAATCAGGACTGTTCTTTATACTTTGAAATTCTAAAGTGAGAATGTTGTGTTAGGCACAACACATGCCTAGCTGTCCATTTGAGTCTGGTGTTCAAATAGGGATGGGGTATAGACAACACACACAGTAAATCTGTAAGAACAGTTTCTGGCAGTGTTCCCTGATGATGTTCCCTTTTTAGGCCCAGGGCTGACATTGTAACAACCCCTATGTCCTTAAAGACTGGACCATAGACAGGACCCCAAGAAAGAGACTTGAATATAAAAATTAAACCAAAACCATAAACTTATAATTCTGGTTAAAATTTCAGCTCCCTGAGAATTCCTAAATTAGACTATATTAAAGTAAGTATTAGCTCAAAATTTTCTATTTCAATTTCACATTGAGAAAGCTTGGTTTTTTTACTGTGTTGTGGAGGGAATTATTGGGCTAAATTTTCACTGGGGAGAGGAACTGCAGACAAAACCAGATGTCCTTCAATAAAAATTAAAAGTAAAGTTTTTGTCCTATAATGTGATGCAAGGTTGAAAGTCTAGTACGACTTTCAAGCAAATGGCAAGTTCCAGGGGTTTCAAGATGTATTTTTAGAAGAAACATATGCTAATCAAGATGTGCCCCACATAGTTCAAACAGCATGAATCACAAGGGAACTTCATTAGCCTCAAAGATGAGTAGTGTTACAATTCCTGGGAGATCCAGTAAAATAGGTGGTTTTTTATTATTTTGAAACCTGCATTCTCCTAGTTAATCCCCATGGACTTCCAAGAGGATTGGTGTTTTTTTCCTCTTCTTTCATTACTATTTTGCTGTCACACAGAAGGTAGCTTGCCATCTCAGAAAAAAACAGCATTACTTTCCATTCTGCCTGGAATGGACAGACAGGTCATTAATGCTGTATAATAGCAGGCTGAGCATGTCCTGTCTTCAGCAAAACTGTCAGGTGAGCAACACATCATCCAAAGGGGGCTGGACAGGTAGGGTCACAAAATGCCCCAAAACCATAAACCCAGAGGATTTACTAGAATAAAAGTAGTCATTAATTTGTAGGTAGTTTAGAATATTTTGCCTTGATTAAAAAAATACCTATCTCTGAACTATGATAAATAGAGAAAAAAAAATGAAAATATGGAATATTAAGATTAATTTTGTTCATAATCCATTGTAAAAGCAGTAATCATTGCCAATTTATGTGATGCAGCATCTATTGTATTCTTTTTAACACACAATTATGAATGAGATTTTTAAACATTATTTCTGCTTTTTTTTTTCCTTTCTGTACAAGAAGCTATTTTTAGAAAATTGAAATGAAATGGAGAGCAACAACAGGCAGAAAAATTTCAGCATTGTGCCAAACTTTGTATAGCCTGTGAATTTTTTCTTGAACAGAGAAGCCAAAGGGCAAAGCCACTGCTGACATCCTGCAGACTTCATTTAAATCCTAAATCAGCCTCTCCTCTGTGACAGGAGCAAATTCTGAGCTATCAGAACAAATTCACTCCTGGAAAAGTTTCGCAGAAGAGCCTCGGGGCTCTTGTGATATTCCATTCCTGCACCTGAACTGTGAGTAAGGACACATGAAAGCTATTGAGGAATGACTGGGAGTAGGATGAAGTCACTCTGTCTTTGCTGTCAGGTCTGAAGTCAAACTGACTGACTGTCCATAACCCATTTACCTTCCAGAACTCACTAAGGCCAGGCTGGAGAATATTAAGCACTCCTAGCTTTCTCTAGCACACCCCTGGGCCATAGCAGAGAGGATTTGATCTGAAGGCTCTTGTTGGCATGAGAGGCCAGTGGAGCTGGTCCCTGGCTGCTTGCTGGGCTTTGGGCCAGGATCACTCAGTGAAGGAATGCTATAGCTGAAATCAGTTTGGCTTCTGGCAGCAAGAAATTAGCATCCACACATGGACCATTAGTCTCATTAATCCCATTCTCCTAAGCATTAACTGAAGAATTCCTCTATTCTTGGACATTAAGGTAGCTTTTCAGTGTTTCTGGTAGGGAATTAGCAAGGCCTTTCCCTTTAAAATAATTAGTAATAATTAGTAGGACCTACAAAGGATTTTAAGTTTCCGCATGGCTGCTGCTTCAAACGTATGTGGACATTTTTCCACAAAAACAGTTTGCAGCTGGAACCCAAATTGAAAACTTTTTTGCTAATGGCAGGAATTTTTCCTGCGGTTGTTCTCCAGTGCTCTGTGATTTGAATCTTTCCATCTATATCCAGCTTATATTAAATTTTGAATTTAGAGGTGGACAGCCATGCTAATTCTTTTTTTCTCTCTTTGTTTTTCTGGTAATCAAAAGGTTGCACAAAAAATCTTGCACATTTTGCTTACTAAGTGTAGAAAATGATAAGTTACACTGTCCATTGCTCTTTACCTGAGAGTTATTTTGCAGTGTTACATGTAGTTTTTCTTGGTCAGTGACTCCAAACAGCTTCTCCCCAACACACATTTTAACTAGCATTCCATTTCAGCTGGTTTTAGCATGTCTAGTTTCTACTGATTTTCATTTCTGACTGTGTTGTCAGCTCCTGAGTACCATTTCCTACTAGTGTGGAAGTGCTTCAGTATTAACTATTAAAAAGAAATATTACATTTAAGACCTAAAGCTAAATGAACTTTGCAATAGTAAAATGTACAAGCACACTAAGTATTCTCATCCTTTAACCTGGTTATTTTACTTGGAGATAATTTTGATACCGCACATTACTAATAAAATATGTCTTGAAAGAACAGTTACTAAAAGTGTAGAACTAAGAGAAGACAATTATTGCACTGAAATTTAAAAAAGAACTTGCAAGGACAATAAAACTTATTGGTGAAACGCAACCACATTGCAGGATGTTAGAGCTCTATGGTTTGAAGAACCTTATCCAAGAATCAGGCTGTTTAGAAGAGCTAGAATTTGTAATCAGAAAATATCCTAAAACACACATACTTCTCAAAATGCAATTAATGAACACAAGGTAGTCCACAGAGTATAACTTCTAACCATCCATGTTGTAGGGGTTTGAAAAATTTTAAAATGGAGCAGAAACCAGTAATTGTATTGATTTTTCCTTTTGGTAGCATTTAACTTTTCCTCACAGCATAACTTTCCTAATTATTTCTGTGTGACTGAAGATTTGTTCGGAAAATTTTGGAATAAAAGACTGTTGAAAAATTAGCCCCATGAGCTGCTGATAACAGCAGCTGCTGCTCTGTTTACTTGTGCATTGAAATAAAGGATGGAGTTTCCTGCTGTAGATTATGTAAAGTCCAACCATTGTTAATCAAAGGAAGCTCCTTTCCCTGATATCTGGATTGAGATCTGATTGTGGCAGATTTCCTCAAGGGCTCGTGAAAATATTAATCTGCAAGGGGGAGAGTTTGCAAAGGCTGGAGAGCTCCCAGCTCGCTCAGAGTGCTGCAGTTCCCTGGCTCTGTGCAGCTCCCCTGAGCCCATCAGCTCCCAGCTCATATGGGAAAGCCAGAAAGCACCAAGGGGGCTGCACCCTGGCTGCTTTGCCCCATGGAAAAGGCCACACATACCAGCACCTCATCAATAGTAAGAATTCATAATAATAACAACAACAATTTATTCATATATTAAGAAATGTACATATATATTTTACATGCTATATATTGTATAATATATTTTCTAGAAGAGGAAGCACTGACTGTTTTTCTCTATTTTTGTACAGACAATAAGCATCTTGTAACTCAGCATTAGGAAATTGCATGTGCTACTTCTCACTCTTTTATACATGAATGTCACAGGAAGGGCAAAACAATGCCAGAGTGGTCTAAATTTAATTTACTGACTTTCCAGGATTTCTTCAGCTGTAACTCAGCTGAAAGCACAATTCCAAACCAGGATTTTTTTTCTTTTTGTTTTAGTCACTGCAGTCAGAACTTACATTTATAATGTTATGATGTAAACTGAAGAAAAATAGAATCACATGACACTTTTTAAGTTGAGACTGCATACTTTAGGGGACTTCAAAACTCTTACTTTCATATATAAGAAATACTGTATACAAACAGTATAATTTTTCATATCAAACTGTAAAGTTAGGATGATGTTTAACATCACTTTAACCTTACTGGGAAATAATGAACTGTAAGGGCAATTTTTAGGTATATATCAACAATAACTGTTAGACTATAGATTCACTTGGCCAATAATTGAAATAGTTATTGATCCATTAAAATGCACATTTCCAATCCCTGTTTTGTTTTAAATAACTTGCTAAAACTAATTTCATTTGGAAGCCCATTTTTCTTGAGACATAGATTTCTTATGCCTTCAGCTTTTTTATCCCTTCTGCTGTTTTCTCTTAATATATTCACATTTGTGACACTTTCCTTTAATATATTCCTCTCCCTTTCAACTGTTTCAACTTCAGACAATGCAGTATAACAGCAGAATATAGCACCAAGGATGGGTGATGTGCTGTGTTTATTGACACACAATAAAGAGCTTTATGGCCAACATATTTTTTTAATTTAACAAGAGACTAAGAAGTGTATATATATATATATATATATACTTCTTAGTCTCTTGTTATAGTATGTAACATATATATATATATGTTAAAAATATATTTTTTTTTTTCTTTTTTTTTAAAACAACATTCCAATGAATGGCTTATAGAACACTTAAAAAAAACCCAGACTTGCCAGGTAAATGAGTGGAATAGAGGCTGCAATAAACAGAAGTACAGGGGCTCTACAGGTAGAAAAGGGTTCAGTCTTTGAGGACATATAAACCCATCACCTTTTCTCACTGAAGAATTTTAAACTTTCTTTCATTCTTCTTGCCTTGGTTTTCTGCCCATGTTACCTCATACAATGTTTCTAGGTTAGTTATATATTTATTTTTCAGTCTGTATTCCTTTTTATTCCTGAGACATAATCAAGATCAAACAAGGTCCAGACCGAAATTTGTATCCTCTCTATGTAATAAATTTTCATTATATAATTAAAATGTCTTCCTGATTTACAAATTTAAAGTGAAAAAATATTTTAAAAGCTCAGATAACTAATTGAAACAATGTGGGGTTATTTTTTTTGTTTCTTTCCTTGTTTGTTTTTCCTGGGGTATTTTCTTTTTCCTCATTGGAAAATATCTCTAAGAAGGAACATGCTCAAACACATATTAAAATCTGAATATATTTCAACTTCCCATTGAGAGAAAAAGAAAAATTATGCAGGTGTTTCTGTTTTCACCTGAATGACATTACTTTGATGTTTTCAGCACTCATCTTCACAGTGTTATCCTGCTAAAACTGGGAGTTTCCAAAGGATATGCTCTCTCTCTGCCTGTGATTCCTAGCTCTGCCTGTCTGACGAGTCTGCATGTACCTTATTATGTATGGATGGCTGCAAACTGTTTGGAGATGTTGGATCTGTGTCTTACAAACTTATAGTCCTTGCTTCTTAGAGGTACATGTATTGAAACTGGAGGCAGCTGCATATGTAAGCACATAGTAGTTAGACTAAACAGTATTTCAGGGCTTAACTTCCATCAGTTTAACTCTCTAAATATCTTTCGGGATCTGGGCTTTGAAGACTTCAAATTTGTTTTGCTTCCCTACTCTCTTAAAAATTTCAGTTGTGCATCACTGTGAGAGCAAGTTCTCTGGCCTTCCAAGCAATAACTACTTTTAATAGAGTAACTTACTGGGGGATTTACATTATTTTCTACCTTTCTAGAATTCTAATATTAAATTCAGTCTTTGAGTGATCTATATGTGCCATGTTGGGCCTTTTGCTTCTAGAGAAGTGAATTTAAGAACCCTGGTTGGCTCCATTAGATGCTAGTATGTATGTACAGCAGGCCAAAGGGGAGGTGCCTCCACAGTATCTATCCCAAAGCATGTATTCTTTGCCTATTGGCACTGCAATAAATATCCTGCAAATTAATGGGACACTACATATGAAAAATTTATATATATTTGCCTGTGTTTGTGTTACTACATTTTGATATTAATGCTTCTTTATTGAGTTTTTTGTATAATATTGTATAATATAATATGATAAAAGATGTTCATTTAAAATTGACATTAGAATTAATTGATTGTCTTTATCTGTTGCCTGGACAAACTTTTTTTAAAAGATGTAAGGAGCATTTATGTTTCCCCCATATGCTGTTTCCATGATGAATCACTTAATCAGAATGCAGCATTATCCCTGCAAGATAAAAATGTAAGGAAGGCAGGACTCTTCCTATTCAGGATAAGACACAGGCAGAATCACAGCAATATGAGAAGATCATGATGGCTGGGAAAAAGCTTCAGGGCAAAAAAAAAATGGGTGGAGAGAGGAGGGAGCACAAAAATGAACTGGGATGGCTCTAGGGTTTTGGTTGGGGTTTTTTTTAACTACTTCATTTAATTCTACCACGGAGGCAAATGATGATGGAAAAGTCTTGTGAAAATCTACTGCTGTCTAAACACTGTTGCAAACAATGCTGAAAGTAAACACTTTTGAATCCCAATAGGGCCATTCCAAAGAAGAAAATTGTGCAACTTTGGACCAGATACCTTATGAAGAGAGCTACTACATGGCTAGGGAAATAATTTTAAGACTATTACAGAACAAAAAAGCAATTGTTTGTGGGAATATGAAAGTATTGTCAATAATAAAAAAACCCTCAACACAAAACAGAGAAAACAGTCCTGTAAGAAAGCAAGAAAGACATTTACATATATTAAAAAAATATGTGCAAATATCAGAAATCAGCTGGTAAGTTTAGAGAAGGTAGGTAGTAATCCAATTTGTACCCTGATACTTGAGAAACTGGAATAAGAAAATGAATTAACAATTTGTCCATTATAATTAGGTCAACTTAACCTGGAAACAATTTCTTTTGGCAGGAAAGAAGGAACCAATATTTTATTGAGAGCTCTGGAGAGAATTGGGTTCTGATTAATAAGAAACTGAGACACTCAACAAGCAGCAAAGACTTTGGCTCTAGTTATGATTTTAATTACACCAATATGAATAAGACTAATCTTTCTAATGCATTTTCCAGAAAGAAAGTCACATCAAAAAAAAGTCATTCGACCTGAAAGATCTACCTGGAAGAAGTCCGCAGTGAATAGTAAAGAAAATTACTTACACTTACAAATTGTGCTACTTAGAAGAATCACTATGGAATTTAGAATAAAGAATAAAGACAGTTCATTATTTCCAAAGGGCAGCAGAGAAACTGAATTTCCTATCAAGGAAAAAAAAAAAAAAAAAAGATTAGATACTACTTGCACTGTTTCCATGCTCACACAATATATTTCTCATGGTTACCTTGATTATGTTAACTTTCACAGATAAAATAATTATATCTGAGGTTAATGTGATAGAATCAAAATTAAGATGGTGTTTGTTTAATTGGTTTTTTCCTTTTCTTTTCTTTTTTTTTTAATTGGAAAGTTCCAAAACAGCCTGAAGTGATATGGCTCAGGATGATTTTCTAGGTAATATAGCCAAACTCCATAGATAGCACAGCTAGAGATCTCATAACTCTATTAAAAAGAGGGAAACTTTCACTGTTATTATACGTGGCCTGTGAGTTAGTTTGGGAAATATGATGTGTAGAGGGGTGATTGTAGGATTTTGAGCGATTTATCATCAAAAGGAGACCACCTCTTCATAATACGTGAAACACACACAGAGCTCTTCTTTCACTGTTTTGAACTCTAAAACTCAAAGTCTGGATGTCACAACTTTATGACGTGTTGCCAATGCCTTTTTTTATTTTTCCCCAGCCTCATCAGTTATTTTCCTCACATTTGTTTTTTTTCTGTGAGGTCTTGTATCCTGGCCATATTGCCAAAGGCTACTAGACTGTAACATGCCCTGCATAAGAATTTCAAAGCATTGTACTCCATAGGAGAACATGAAAGAGTCCTTCGTGTTCTTTGGAATAATAAATGAAAACAAAGGAAAAGATCATGCTCTTCTCTCCCATGCTACTTTGAACACATACTCAAAATGCTTGCAAACTGAAATACTGCTACCCGAAGCTTGCCACAACAAAGAGCTGTAGTGGAACCTTTACAGAAATGATGCAGAAACATCAGTTTATCAATTTTCTTCATTTTCCATGAGCTTGGAAGTCCAGCCCCTGTGATGACATTATTCAACAAATAATTTCAAGGAGAAAGTTTACAGATTTGATTGGATACATTCATAAAACGGAAGTAAAAGTAGTAAATGCAAATAATGTATTCATGTTCATAGTAACTTGAAGCATATTCTCATTTTTAATTGCTATTCCAATCCACAAAAGTGCTTTAAGCATGTGCTTACTTGATTACTGTATTAAAGTTTTAAAATTAATGGTCCCATTGGGGTTTTTTAACATTGACTTCAAAGAGAAACAGATTAGGATTTATACAGATTTGGCTAGTGATGCTGCTTGTTATTAAAACCCTTCTTTCATGTTGCATAAAACTTTGCCAGATTTTAACCATTTAGGCTGAAATTCTGTATGCTTCATAGCTGCCTCAGGCTGAATTCTTCTGGAAAAATCCAAACAAAACTATTTAGCTCTTTTCAAGAGCGAGGACTGACTTGGCAAGAAAACGGGGATGGGTAAACCAGGGAATGTGAGTGGGACTGGGAATGTCTGGAAGAGAAAACTCAGACTGGCAGTGGCCAAAGTAATCTTGGACTACAAGGAAAAGCTGAGAGAGAGAATCAAGACATGCATTTAAAAAGGACAAGCTTGAGAAGCTGGAGATAAAATATTATGGATAGAACAATATGACTGGTACTAGAAACCATGAGTGGAAAGACGCAGAACTGGGAAAGAGAGAAGCTGGGACATGAGGATGGACTATAATGCTGGAACAGCCTGTGCTTTCACAGCACCACCTTCTCTGGAGCTTGGAGCAGAGCCCTGAGCTCCATAAACTCATTGCCCCTCTTGTGGGCAAATGGCCATAAAAGCCACTAGCAAAATTTCTCATTCTCCTCTATGATTTGCCTATTAAGAGATTTCATTAGCTTTGGTAAGCTTAAAACCTGTTTCTTATTCCATTGGTTAAAATAAGGGATATAAATATTTCAACTTGAGTGACCCATGCATGTATCAATAGGAAACCACATCACAGAACTCATTTTCCCCAATTTCTTCTTCAAAAAATTTTCACTGTCCTCCTGAATCCTTTGATAAAAAGAAAATTATTTTGCCTGGGAAATATCAGATTCAGTGTCAGATCTTGGAAACTGTTCTCTTTTGACCGTGCAATTCCTACTGCCACCTAAACTTTTTCTGGTGAGGAATAGGAATTGTATGCTAGTCAGAGACCAACAATAAAAAAAAAATACAAGAGACTTTTTGCAAACCAGGCAGGAAAACACAGGGGAAGTACAGAGAACTGAAATTTTAGATAACAGCCCAGATTATTCTTAGAAGTTCTGACAAGACTTTGAAGAAAAGCGTGTATTATTTATTTGCTTCCAACTTGCATGCCTTCTTTGCTATCATAGAGGGTGAAGGAGACTGCAGAGAAAAGCAGAATAAGAAAGAGGAGCAACAGCAAGGAGTTGGGAGCACAAACCACTATTAAAGATCAGAGAATGAATGTCACTAGGATAATGAAAGGAGAAAATACCTAGGGACCAGCAGGGATTGTGTCATTTACTGCATGATTGACTGGCAGACAGCCAGGACCTGCCTTTAGGGACACAGTGGACAAGCAAGTGTGACTTTTTTCATTGCTTTTCTTTTTCTAATTCTTTTTAATGGCATTTTAATGTCTGATCCAAAATTAGCTACAGATTTGATAGGGTTGCTTCGATAGATTTGATTTGGTTAGATTTTTTTTCACTTTAAAAACCTTGGGTTGCTCATCATAAGCAGAGGATCTAAGCCATTGGCTGAAAGATGAGAAAATCTGGGGTTCTGACATGATGATGAAATAGGTGTTTCAAGGGCAATTATTGATCTTGCATTCCTCGTCCTAAACAGACAGAGATTCCATAGAAGGAAGCTTGATAAGTCTTCTGTCTTTCTGACAAACAGTACCATTCCATATCATCCCTCTGTTGTGCATCATGTGTGATTGCAGTGCTGAAGTTGCATTCCTTCCCTCCCCCTCCAGCTGGACCATTTTTACTCCTGACAACCTAATGTCTGAGACTCATTGAAATGTAAATTAAATCACTGGAGGTCAGGATTTTGAACTTGTACCTTGTATCATTGACCTTGTCTCATTTAGGGCTGTACATTACTGCTATGAGTCAAGTGTTGAACTCATGTTTAACATGCCATACTTGAAGCTCCTTCTGCGTCAGCTTCCCCTCTTCCAAGAGCGACTTTTAAGAAGAAATTTGTAAGTTTTTGTGAATCTTATGTGTCTTTGAGTTCATGGATGCTTCCCACAATAAAAGGAAAGGGAATGAATAAGTTTTCTAATTGTCTGCATAGTGTACAATGCATAGAGCAGGCAGCTACACAGGGAAGACTAGAGAATAATGTTCTGAAACAGGGGCACATTATGTGATAGGAACTTTACCTGAGCTGCATAAAGGAAGGTCCTGCTGAAAAATAGTATGTTAATGTGATTGGTGCCTGCATATTATAATGGAAGAAGTCAAAGGAAGTGAATTCATTTTGTGAAAAGAAACTAACCCTGGCATGCTTCATTTTTCAGTAAAATTACATGGTTTGAAGTGCTTTTCTTGAATAGCTTATTTTAAAATAAAAATTATGCATCCATAATCACCACGATGATATAACACAAATATGAAAAAATAGAAAACTATTTAAGTCTACCAAATGTTAGTGATTGAAGAAATATTTTTATTACCTTACTTGAAAATTTATAAATCTTCTTTCATGTACAGTATCTGCACACTGAGAAAATGGAAAGACAGCACATGTATTTTTTTCCATATAAATGTTATAAATTATTATTTAACATAGGTTTGGTGCTAAAAATGGATAAAGTAATTTTACTATTTAAATAAAAGGAAGTTTTAGCTTTGAAATGCTGGGTTTCTGTACAAGTAATTGTTTGCTATTTTATACAATCCCAGAAATCTCAAAAAGGTGTTGTTCTATTTGCCATTTACTGTGTTCTCTGGATTAGATGGAAGAAAATCTTCCTGAAACAGGGCAGAGCTAAAAACTGCTGGTCCCAGCAATAACTATTACTGAGGATCTTTTCATTCGTCAAAATGGGAATGGTCAGAGAATAATGAATAGAAGACTCTTCTGGAACTAAGTGTTCCCCTTAAAAATCCCAATTCTCCCACTGACTGAATGACTAAGTGATCCTGGCCAACTCCATTTTCTTCTTCTGCCTAGGTTTACTTAGGAAATAGTAATACTAACATGTTCCATACAGTGCTGTAAGGCCTCAAGATGAAAACCATTAGAAGAACTATGCTTTCCTAAAAGCAGTCACTGAAATGGTCAGATGTAATTAAAACACTGATGCATGTTATGAAACTCGACATTCTCATTTTTACCTTTTTTTTTTCTCCTTATTCATCCTCCCCAGTACACACCCACACATGATTTTTGTGTGTCTAAAACCATGCTTATGAATCTATCTCACACTCGTGTGAGTCCAGTGGCCTCCCCAGTATGTACCTGCAAAACATCTCAGCCCTCTCAGTAGACTCTTGAACATGAATTTTCTGTTCAGCTATCATACAAGAAGGGAAGTCTTCAGAACATATCCCTAGTCACTGCTTAATAGACCCAAATCACAAGTGTCAGTGACTGAGGTTAGCACCTTTTTGTCTTGCTTTTGATTTGAAAATATTTCAAGACGTGATCCTATGTTGATAACAAATGCCATGAGAACCTATTATATTTGGAAGCAATGGCAGATTCTATGTCATTCGTTGCCACAGCAGGAAACTCCTGACCATGCCCCAGTTGATGAATCCTAAGGCAGAAAATTTAAAGTAAATCCTACATGCCCTCCCTACCTCAATACCCACAGCTTCTTTTCAGTATAAAACTAAACAGTACTACAAATGTAGTAGAGAGGCTGTTGCACAACCCCTGTGCTCTTGGCAAAACCTCTGCTATTGTGTTTGGAAAACAAGAGTTGGTAAACACTGAGAATTTTTGTGCAACAGAGACTTCTGCATGAGGAAGCAACAACTGCCTCTAAAACTGAGGTTATTTTATTCCATACGTAACCAATACTCAATGTTCAGCTTACCTGGGCTCTGTGATCAGCCATGGAGCAAGTACAAGTCTCCACAGATGGAGAAATGCCAGCTTGAGCTCTAGAAGGCAACCAGAGCAGAGAGTGATATTCTTCCTGGTCATTGGCACTGCCAGCCACATTACACAGTTTTTCACCCTCTTGTGAGCTGAGAGAGCCCTTTTCTCTTTCCTCTACCAATCCTAGTGCTAGCAAGAGAGTATGGAGGGAATTTCAGTACTGCTGCAACTTACTTTACCTCTACTCATTTCTTTGTGGTACAAAATCCATTCTCAAAGAGTTCAAAGGAGACCTGCTCTGTTGGATGCCTGGATTGCAAGTGACCCAGATTTTGTAATGTAAAACTTTGCACAGTACCTTCTTATTAAAAAATTTTGTTCTTTGGGTTGAGATTGATATGTCTAAAGTGAATAGCAGCTGAGGAGATTAGACAGACTTTAAGACTGAGCATTTTTCAGTATTATACCATTTTTTCTTCTCACCTTTGTAAAATGTTGTTTTCTTAGAAATCTGTATTGCCATAACGAGTTTTGGATAGTTATTCCTGGATCAGTTTTCTCTCTAGCACTTTCTTCCTTTGGTGTATTTATAAAATACCTTATGCTCCTTAATTCTTTCCCCTGACAGAAATAGTTTGCTACAAATTACTTCACTGTCAATGTTCCTGCAAAATTTTACACTTCTAAGTCACATGCAAATTTTCTGAGATTTATTAAAAAAGCCCCAACAGCCTATGTGAAGAGAAGGAGCTCATTATTAAAAAAAAGGAAAAAAAAAAAGGGTGTTGGGGAGAAGCTACCAGAATTTTCCATTTTTAGTAAAAGGTCCATAACACAGGCCTGCAAATTATACAATTTCATAAATTACTTGCTCTGGACTACTTGCATCCAAAACTGGGAGAGCATTATGTTGCATCCTGTATAAACACATGATACTTTCACACAGAGTAGCAGAGAAATTGCTTCTTGGAGCTTGTAGCATCATATAGCATTTCAT
>WBNO01005786.1:887274-909839 GCA_013400575.1 Peucedramus taeniatus | reverse complement strand
CCGCCCCTCGCTCGGACCGCTCTGTCCCGCCGCCGGTTCCCACCCGCGGGACGGGCTCTCCCCGCGGGCTGTGGGACCGGGGCGGCTGCCGAGGGCCGGGCTCCACGGCAAGGTGAATTTTGGTGCGACTGTGCAGCCGGGACCGGGGGCTCGGCTTTGTCTGGATGAGTCTCCCTTCAGCCCTTCCTCCCGCAATCGCGGCAAGGGGAAATGCCGGCCGCTGCCTGAGCGTCCCGACGTTAAATGCAGTGTTTTCCCCTTGAACAAACAAACAATCAAACAAAAAAAGGGCGGAGGGGGCAATCCCAGGTGGGGAGGATTTAATTAAAGCAAATCCGAAGACTCTCAGGCCTACTTCCAGCCTCAACTTCCCCGTCGGTGCGCACGGGGTGCAGGAGCGGCGGGGTCGGGCCCATTCCCCGCCGTGCGGCCCCGGTTGAGTCCGGCCGCGCTCGGCTCACCGTGCCCTGAGCCCGGACAGCATCTGCCCGTAGCGGGCTCCAGGATCGGTTCCTCCGGGAGGGCACAGATTTCCTCATCCCCCGAGCAGGGGGACGGGGCTGACACCGAGGGGTGAAACGTTCTCGTCGGACGGAGCCCCCGGCTGCGGCAGCTCCGTACGATTCCTGAAGGCTCCGGCAATTGACGGCGAGGCGAAACCAGCCCGACTGTCATCACCCGGCAGATAAACGGCCGGATCCCCGACGGCAGGGTGGCTCCTATTCACGGCTCATCAACGCCGAGCCAAGGGAGCAGTGGGAGGATAAGCCCCGCTTTCAGGGACCAGCGCTCCAAACCACTTATCACTGTCACCGAGCTCGCTCATGCCTTGGCCCTAAACACCGGCGATTAATAAAAGTTGACTGTCGCTTTTCTCCGAAGTTACACTCAGTCCACGGGCCGGGGAAACCCGAGTGGGATCCGTCCCGCGGGATGCTCCAGCGCTCTTCCAGCCGCCGCGCCTTTCCGTGGCTCCTCTTCCCCCGAAGAAAACCTGCTTCTTTACCCCCCAAGAAAAGCCGCCAGCCACGACGGAGACGAGGGGAGAAGCGAACCCCGAGCCCGCACCCAACAGAACCGCGCGGCCCCGACGGCGGCGGCTCAGAGCCCCGTGCGAGGCGGGGGGAAAGTCAGGACCGAGCCTCGACCGCGTGGGTTGGCATAGATTGACTGACTTGAGAGGAAACTCACCGGTTTACACAGCTGAGAAGGGTTTGAATGAGTACTGATAAGTACCGATGAAAAAGTTGCCGAATTTGGCCAGTAACAAGGCTGGAAGAAGGGAAGGCTAATACTGAGTTATGCATGGACTCGGGAGGAATTACACAGCATCAGAGTCTTGCTTCTAAACAGCGACAGTGCCAAATTTCTAATAACTGTGTAATATGCTTATTTATACTATACAAGGACTTACAAACCTCATTGTGCATAGCAGCTGGGTCATGTTTCTTTACTCTTCCATTCCTCAGGCTCTTTTGCCAAGAGACTGGTACCAAACACTTCTAGGCTGAAAGGAAAACACAAAATTTAATCGCAAAGAAACGATGTCAAGGAAGCGTGGGTAAGATACGGGCTGACGTGCAGCCCTTTAATCTTAAGCATCTGCCTAAAATAGATGCACTAAGCGGGTATTGGAAATATGCACGGTTTGAAATGCGAGTGGTTCTCTGCTTCTAAATCGTTCAGCCCAATTATCCACATGTCTTTCCCTGACCTGGGCACGTTTGTAGGCTCTAAGGCATTGTTTTAAACTGTTAAGTAAATATTTTAACGAATGTTTTAAAACGTTGTAAACGAATGTGCTGCTCAGTCTCGCACCAAGCTCCGCTGGAACCGGGTAAATCAAACGAAGAACCATATTCCGATTTGTTTTTAAATATTTGGGGGGGGGTATTTGTTAATTTTATCCCAGCCTACCAAGTGTACTCACCCCGTCGTAATTTCAAACAAAGTTATGCAAAATGCAGCCCACAAATGTTGAACCTGTATCCAGAAATAATTAAACTATGAACGAATATTCATGTATGTAGACATTTTTTTTAAAACTTAAGTATTTTAGAAATAAAAGCTAACAATTGCGTAATTGGTTTAATTTTTAAAACTAACCCTAATTTTGTCCAAATACTCTAGATTTTTATTTTTGAATATGCTAATTATTTTTTAAAGTAGCATCTAAAAAACTAACATTTCAAATCAATCGCACATTTTTTGAAGGAAGAGATTTTACCATGAGCTTGGCAAAGTCTTTGTAAGAATGAATAGTCCAGAGATCACTGCCCTGGTGAGAGTCAGACTGAGATAGTCCCCAATGGTATTTCCCAGCCAAAGCCCTGATTTAACTTCAAAATTTACATACATTAAAAAAAAAAAAAAAAAAAAGAAAAAGAAAAAAAAGGAAGAAAAAAAGGAGCTCCATCTATTTTGCAATAACTTTTTTTATTTTAAGAAAAGAGCCCTAAAGCTACAACATGCTGGAGGATGGGAGGATGGGAGCAGGCAAATGGAGCTGGAATGGGAATGATGGTTTGAAAAATAAATGGAGAACAAAGCCCAGTGCTCAGAGCTGCTGATTTCACTGCAGCCTGGCTTCCAGTGCCACAGCAGCTCCAGCTCTGCTTCCTGCACCCACCAAACTCTGCTGGGGTGGGGTCTGAGCAGGGCCTGCCATTGGTATGGGTTGGGGGCCAAGCAAGCCCTGCCAGCACTGCTGTGCCACTCACAGCAGATCAGTGCCTCTGGTCACACCATCACCAGCACTGCTGAGGCCTGGGGGACAGCCTGGGAGAGAAGGAGCTCAGGTGTGGGTCAGGGTGGCAGCCAGATGTGTGCATGGAGAGGGGACAGCAGCCCCAGGGCAGCTCAGTGTCCTGCAGGCACCTCGGTGGAGTGGGAGGAGGACACGTGGAACATCCTGGGTGAAGCTGCTCTGGAGCACCTGGGCTGTGGGCAAAAATGAGAGGCACATCAATGCAGCAAGGGACAGCATGGCAAGTCACTTGTCACAGGCAGGAAGAAAAGAGGAGAGCTTTGTCTTAAGCCTTGCACCAGAGCCAGAAACTGCCTGAAGGTATTGCAGACCCAGCCCAGTACAGTGAAAGAGCAACGTGAGGCATCCTTGGCATCACCCATCTGTCAGTCCAGTGCAGGGACTGGCAGAGTCCTGCCCAAAATGATTATTCAATTTGTGCTGGGCATGAGGAGGAGGTTATTGCTACGGGAAATCATTGTCCTCCAGGGTAAACAGAGGAAAATGCTGCTCTGGGTGAGAAATTCCCAGCGCAAGGAATGAAGGCAGCCAGCTCTGCTGACGCTGTCCCAGCCCCCTTTGTGGCACAGTGTGATGCCCTGACAGAGCAACCAGGGCCAGTGGGGCCAAACCATCTTGTTCAAACATCAGAGCCCCCTCAGGGGCCAGAACCCCTGACCCACAGCCTGAGCGAGGCAGCACAGCAAGCCCTCACACCCACCAGAGCCTGCTGCTCTCTTTGGCCAGTCCCTTCCCCCACGCTGCTGCCCAGAGGGAATCTTTCCTCTTTCTCCCTCATCCAGGGCTGGACCCACAGCGTGGCAGGGGGGTCAAAACAGGGCTCAGCACTGCAGCTATGGGGAGGGAACAGAAAACACCAAGCCAGGAGCAAACAGGGGCTCTGGGGGATGAAACCCTTGCCAGAGAGCTGGGCATCTCTCTCCCAGGGATCAGTCCTGTCCCGAGTCCCGGCTAAATCACCAAGGGCAGGTTTAGGGGTGTGAGGCTTTCAGAGCATGGGAAGGCAGCCAGGATTTCAGAGGGGAGCAGGGAGCAGCAGGAGCTGGAGTGTAGAGGCTGGAGCAGAGGCACAAATATTCATCCGGATGTGGAGCTGCTGGGGAGGAGGCAACAGGATGGAGGAAGGCGAGGTGACAGGCAGATGAGAGCAGAGAGAAAGGGAGTATGGGGGTCTGGGGAGCAGGAGGCTGGGGGAAAGGGGCCACCCTGGGGAGGAGTTTTGCTTCAAGGGCAGCACACACCAGCAACCAGCCTCTGGGATGTGGCAGCTTGCTCCCTGCTCAGTCACATCCCTCCCATGCCTCCGTCCCACTCCCCGGACACTGACGTGAAGCACATTCCTTGGGGTAGGGCCAGGCCTGGGACAGATGCTCTTCTCCATTTTGGGGATTTTCCTCCCTGCCCAGGGAGTGGGTTTGCTCTGAAAACAGGGCTCAGCCTTAGGGGTGCTGTTGCCCCCCCAGTAAAGGGACAAGAACTGCAAAAAGACCCCACATTCCCATTCCTGGGGAAGGTTCTCAACAGAAGCAAACAGGAAGGGAAATGACAGCCAACTGGGATGGGGCCCAGAATCTGGGAATTTCCTCCTCCTGGGACACGACTTGCTGTGGGACCCTAAATTCGCTGCAGGTAGAATGAGGGAAACTGGAGAGAGGGGAGGGATGAAATGCTGGAGCAGAAGCTGCCCCTGGCTCCAGCAAGGAGAGAAAGGATGGCTGAGATTCATTAAATAAAGAGACAGGAAAACCTTGCTTAAGGAGCTGTCTGGGAAAGGGGCCATTTCAGGCCTGCTGTATACAAGTGCCAGTGATTTGGGGCCAGAACAGACAATTGCTAAAATTTCCTCCAGGCTCCACTGTGCGAGAAGCTGCTCTCAAGCAAAGCAGTTGCAGAAAGTCGTGGGGAGCTTACTGGTGCTTTTCTGCTTGGGTTCCGCTTTTCTGCTTTTCCTTCCCTCAGAAGGGAAGGAAAAAGATCCCTCAAATTAGGAATTTTTTCTCACACAACAGCTCAGAGCACTGACCTGGTGGTGCAGAGAGGATGAGGCAGCTCCTGCTGGAGGAAGGGCACAAGCATCTCACCATGATGTGGGAACAGAGAGAGGGATGGAAAAGGGAAAAGGAAAAGGATCAGTCTGCACCTGTCATAAACCAATAGGATGAAATTTGGGAAGAAGCAGGAGCATTGGGGACAGCAGGAGCTGTTCCCATGGAGAAGGTTTGCACCACTGAACTTCAGCACAGCCACAGCTACAGAGAGTCCAGGAGCTTCTGCCCCTGCTAATCCCTGCTCTGACCTGGCAGCCAGGCAGGGAAGGGCAAAATGGGCTCTGCCCCAAACTCCCATCCACTGCTCCACCACCAGAGGAGAAGAATCCATGCTGGGATCTCTCACCTTGGCCCAGGTGATGAGGCTGCTGCAGGTCTGCCAGCTGGTCAAGGGGCTGGCCTGGCTGCTTTGGGACATCCTCAAGATCATTCCCCACCTCTGCCACGTGATGTTCATCCATTCCCATGCTGGTAAATGTCTGGAAAGTGCTTGCCTGGCTTGGGAACATCGACCTGAGGAAGCACCTTGGCACTGGGGAACAGCACTGGCCATGGAGCCTCAGGGACTGTGGGGACAGCCGGCAGAGAGCCAGCAGCAGGATGGTCCTCTCTGATCCTGACACAGAAATCTGGTGTTGGGGGTGGTGTGGGTCCATCCCCTCTCTCCTGTTTTGCCATGGTCCTGCTCTGAGTTGAACCTAGGAAGTGTAAAAAATCTGGATAAGAAACGCTGGTCAGTGCTTTCCATGGCAGCATCCCTCAAGTACAACACATTCTCAGCACCTCCAGCCAAGGAAGGAGAACACTGTGGTTTTGCCTCCGTGCTGGTGCCACCGACAAAGTGCAGAAAAGCCTCAGAGCTCGAGATAAATGCCCTGAACCAGATGAAATCAGCCAGGAACACCTGATCCTCATTCCCACAAGGTTATGGTTAAGGTTGCAAAACGAAGGAAGTGCCGCACTGGCATGCTGGCAGCAAATCAAAGCAAATGACATTAATTAAAGCAGATGTTAGGAATAGGAAATTAAGCTAAAGCAACATTTCATCTGCAGCGTCTTCTCTGGGCACTTTAGAAAGGGTATAAGTTTACTGTAGAGAAAGAGAAATGAGGAGGCTGGTGCAGAGGATAGATGTGCGGGAAGTTAAAAGAATTAGAAGAGAGTTTTAAAAGCTTTAGACTATACATTCAAGGTCATGTTCACTCTCTGTATTTATTTTGAATTGTGAGTGAGGGGGAAGGCTGAGAGTGCTGGCTGGCACTGCAGGAAGACTCAGGCTAACATGGACCAAGCATCCTTGTCAAGGGGGCTCAGCCCTGAAATTGGGACCCGCCACACTCCTCCCTGCATGGCACTGAGGGACCTTGGCACTGGTTTTGGAAAAATAATGTCCCAGTTTTGCTCTTCTCAGCTCACTCAGCCCCAGAATTTACCAGAGCTCAGCACATTTCTCTGGGCAGCTGGGGGCAAGGGCACCACTGTCCCCTGCACAGAGGGGAAACTGAGGCACGGCATGATTAACAGTTTTGGAGCACACAGCAAACACAGGGCTGGGAGCACTGGCCAGAGCTGCACTCCAACACTGTAAGGAGCCATGTGAAGCCCCTCACACCCTCTCCCATGGTCTGTCTTGGCCACGGGCCCTCCCTCCTACTCCCACCCTCGGGGATGGCAGCGATGCTGCAGTCCCGACCCGTCGGGGGCGTTTCTGGGGCTGCACGGACGCACCCGTGTCATCCCGGGGCACGCAGCTTTTTGCAGCCAGGGCCGCACGCCTCACTGCTCTGGGGCTGCGAGCGCGGCCAGCCCGCGGCCCCTGTGCCGGCTGCGCCTAGATGGCACCACGTCCCACGGGAAGGGGGTGATATCCCACTGCCCGAGCTGTGCCAGGAGCTGTGCCAGGAGCACGGCGCTGGGCACACCCATAGAGCGGAGTCACGGCGTGAGCGAAAGAATCCGGGCCTGACCCCGGGCGCTCTCCTCCTGCGCTGCTCCGCTCCCGGAGCGGCTGCCGCGTTTCCCCCGGAGCCATAAATTGCTGGCGGGGCCCGGCGCGGGCTCCCCACGGCGGTGTCTCCGCGATGAGTTACGAGGAGCGAGCGGCGCGGCCAGGGCTCCGCTCCAGAGCCCCAGCGCCAGCGAGGCAGCGCTGCTCCCTCCTCCCGCAGCCCCAGAGCCCCTCTCCTCCCGCTCCCACCCTGCCCACGCTGCTGCCCTGGAGGGTTTCACCCCATGGGACCCCCCGTGCTTCCCGGTTTTCCCAGGAGGGCAGGCTGGAGCCGGTGTTTACCCAGGGCGAGCGGGCAGATGGCTTGCTGACAGCTTCAGGAACACCTTGTAGCAGTTGCGGTGATTCCCGAGATCCGTTGCTTCCCATTTCAATTCACACATCATGATTTCTAAACCTCAGCTTGTACCTTCCCAGCAGAGCTCCCCACCTCCATCCTGGCTGCACGCAGTCGCTACCGGCCCGGGAATGACGGGGAAGGGGATCCTGTGGCAGCAGCAGCCACCCTGACACTGCCTCCCTTCAGTGGCCCTCAACCTGCCAAAGAAAGGGGAACAAGCAGCACAGAGGCTGGAAATTACTTTGAGGATGTAAGTATTTCTTAGGGATGAAGAATTCTTTTTCCATCCCCTTCTCCAGCTGAATAATGGTTGTAAATGTATGGTCAGAAAACAGGGTAGTGGGGTCTGAGGTTGGCATGTGGGAGTGTCTCCTGCTTTTGGTGTGGAGCATCTCCACTGGGGATGAGTCCCTGCCATCAGCTGCTGGGGACCAGCATTGTCCCCACTGGGCTGTGGCAGCCTGGTCAGCCCCTGGTGCCATTTGGGAGCAGCTCACAGAGGCAGAACTGAATCTGGGACTGAGCTTGGCCATGGTGGCTCCTATAAACAGCCTAAGTTCAGTCAGCAGGAGGCTCAGACCCAGCTTCCCCACCTGGAATGGCTGCTGGCCCCCACCTTCCCTCGAGGAATTGCTTTCTGGGCCTGCTGGGACCCCAGAGCTGCTTGTGGGGACCTTTGTGCTCCCACTGAATTCCCCAAACAAGTGTGAAGCAGAGCATCTCACACTTGTGTGCATTCCCCTGCCCTCCTTGTGCTGCTGTGGCAGAGCCTTGGCCTCAGGGTGACAAAAGGAGTATGTTTTTCCAATTAAAAGAGCCAAATGTGTTTTCCTGCCAGTATTTAGTCCAGCCTAACATGCAATGTCTACATTTTAACCTTGAAGAAGCCTCTGGAGACACTGCAAAATAAATCAATACTAGTCCACGTGCTGGAAAACAGAACCAATAAATAACTTCAGAGCAGCTTTTCTGTTTACCCTGTGAAATTCCCACTCTTGGCCGTGTGCTTCAAAACAGTGTCTCAAAATAAAATAGAAAAGAAAAACAACCCCCTGAACCCTTCATTAGTGGCTCAGCGTGAGGCTCTCCAACCAGGCAGAGCTGGTTTCAGGTTGCAGGTGCAGGGCCAATTCTCCACTGACCTCTGGGCTGGGATTTGGGATTGAGGTTGCCTGTGCAATGGTTTAAAAATACTAAATAAAAACATGAAAAAAAAAATATATATATACACCCTGTATGGTTTCTTGTGGCATGGAAGGTGCTGGAGGAAAATGAGCACAGAGGTTCTTGGATATGAGTATCCCCAGGCTGGTTTCTGAGCCTGATCCAAGCTCCAGGTGCTGCAGCCAGGATTCCTTTAGCTCATCCCTGACAGGTGGATCTGCACCCCATCAGCAGCCCAAGGTTTTTACCTGGTGTCATTGCTGTGTCCCCAGATGATGAGGGATGACTGTGGCCCTCAGCCTTCTCCCTCTGCTCTTCCCAGGTCACCCTGTTTGGAGCCAGTCAGGGATTCACCAGTTCTTCCTCCTTTCTGACAATAATAAACGTGTCTTTAGCTTTAGCATAAAAGAAGATTTACAGGAGCTATTAAAAGGCAACTTAAAGGCATTTTTCTGCATCCTGCTGAGGGAAGGTCTCATGTGGGAGGCAGGTGGGGCTGCAGGACAGTGCAGGGACACACAGGGGACCCACCTGTGCGTGCAGGGGTTTCCTCACAGCACTGGGGCTGCCACCAACAGCCCGTGCTGGTGGCACCTGCAGTGACACGGCCACACAGCAGGGTCAGGACACGCAGGGACATCCCCTGCACAGGGCAGACCCCACACAGAGCGAGCCCGTGCTGCACCGACTGCCCTGGGATGGACAGATGGACACTCAGAGCTCCAGCAAGGCAACTCCAGCTCCCCAGCCTCCCACCAAGCACGACAGGCAGGTTCCACAGGGAAAACCCATCCGCTGGACAGGGACAAATTGAAGCGATTCCGCTCACACCCCTCTCTTTGTGCTCGCCTCCCCTCAGGCTCGCTGTTGTCAGCGCGCATTATTCAGGATAGCTCTGTTAATCACAGCCTGGAAAAACACACGGAGCAGCCGAGATTAGCAGGGCTGAGCCTCACACGCACCCTCAGACCGCCAGAACAAGGCTGGGGCTCGGGGTGACCTGCTGGGAAAGCATCCGGAGGAATCAATCCCAGAATGAAGCAGAAGGGTTTTTACGTGGTGATTCAAGAGCAAAATCTCTGCTGTCCATCCCCGCTCGGAGCTGCTCCTGCTGCGGTGGGATATGTGTACCCTCGGGAGAAGAAGCAGCTGACACCTCTCTGGGCTGGGCTGGGCCTCTAAAGCACTGACCACATCCCAGAACTCCAAATCTCCTTCCCTGAGAGCTAGCAGGGAGGAGCAGGACCAGCAGTTACCAATGTTGGAAAAATCGGGGCAGCCATTTACAGCTTCACGCTGGTTTGGGACCCACCCCTGTGGCCGGTTTTCAGAGCAGCTCAGGTTTCACTGAGGCACTGGAAGTGTCTGAGCTCTCAGGGAGCAGCAGTGTTGTAAATGCTCCTCCGAGAGTCCCTGAGGGGGGTCCCGGCTGGCTGTGGCACACACAGCTGTGGGGGAACCCTCTCCCGATCTCTGAGGGGCAGGAGGGCGGCTCAGGCTCTCGCCTTCGTGGGTGAGGCAGGAATACAACTGCAGTGGAAGAAAGGAGTGGACTTCAAATGGGGGGATCAGTCCAGATTTATTAGGAAACCTGAGGCCAGCACGATCTCGCTTCAAAGACCGAGCTCTGGGCTATCAGGTATGTTATAAGGGGGGAGGGAACAAAGATAGGGAACCAATAGGGAAACATGGGGGTGTGGACATTGGGAAGATGGACTTCTGGGGGGACCAATGGCGGTGAGCTGTGGGAGGAACCCCCGGTGCCTGAACCAATCACTCGACGCCCTTAACAGAAGTTTCTAGAAGGAAGGGAGGGGCTGCTGAGTGACGGACAGGACACCGGGGAGGGGCTGAGGGAGGAGGCAGGATGGGCAGAACCACTGACATGGGGGAGAGCTGGGATAAACCAAGGTACAGAACAATTTTAAAAAAGCATATAAAACACAATACAACACAGCAGACTCGGTATCAATCTCCAAAAAGCTCCAAAGCATCCACCAGGAGAAGGTGGTGAGCACCTGAAATCACAGCACTGCACCCACCTGCCCAGATGTATCCCCAAAGCCGAGGCCAGCAGGACATCAGCTGCCTGCTGGAGCACAGAGCAGGAGGAGACATTCCCACCACAGGGGCAAAAGTGGGAAAACTTCAGGTTCTTGCATCCAGAAAGGTCCCTGTCCCCGCAGAGACTACAGCAGAGGATCTGTGCATGGGCTGGGTGTGAGCCTGGCTTTGGGCAGTCTCTGTGCCATGCAGCAGCTCCAGCAGTTCTGTGGGAAATGGGATGGAGGCAGTGCTGGTTTTTTTAGCTGGATACCAGGAGAGAAATGCAGGGGAAAAGGGATGCACAAACCTGCAGCTCATACAAGGCAAACTCTAAATGCACCCCAGACTTGCAGCTCACATTCCCATCCCTGTGCTGCTTTGCTGCCCCTGCTGCAGCCCCAGGTCCTGGTGGCACCGCTGCCACCCCTCTGCTCCTGTCCCTGTCCTGGACAATGGGGGGAGAGGGCACGACCTTGTGTCTCACTCATCACTGTCCTGTAAAAACCTGCTGTGGGTATAAACTGGGCACATTTAGCCACTGTAGGGCCTTCTGTTCTTCCTTACATCACTGGACCCTTTCCCTACCCCTTAAATGCTTTACATTATTTATTACATTTCATTTAACCCCAGCCACGTCCTCCAAATAAAATTTGTTTTGCAGCTGTCATTCAGGTTTACTCCGGCCTTAACCTCGTAATCCTATTGATTCCCTCATTATTCTGGGAGTGGGGATTGATTTCATGCCTTCTGTGCTGTGGAGAAGCCTTTGCTCATTAATCTCACACACATTTACAAACAGTCCATCCTGCTCATTCATTATTTTCTCATTCCCTAACTCACGAGTTTCTCAGCTTGTTTGCTTTGCCTCCTGATTTTTGGGGTGTGGATGGAGAGGGAATATAATCCTTGTCCTGAAGGGCATCCTCACAGCCTGGATCTCCATGCCCAGAGGGTGATGGGCTACCATGCAGGGAATCTTCAGAAAATCCCCCAGACTCGTGCTCTGCATCACCTTTGGGGGATGTCCCGGGGACATCCTGCTCAGGAAACCACTGAAACCAGCTGGGCTGGCAAAAACAGGGAACCAGAACAAATGCAGAGAGCCAGAAAGCCAGAGAACCAGAAAGCCAGAGAACCAGAACAAATGCAGAGAACCAGAAAACCAGAGAACCAGAACAAATGCAGAGAACCAGAAAACCAGAGAACCAGAAAACCAGAGAACCAGAACAAATGCAGAGAACCAGAAAGCCAGAGAACCAGAACAAATGCAGAGAGCCAGAAAACCAGAGAACCAGAACAAATGGAGCTCAGGAAGGTCTCCAGATGAAGGTCCTGCACACACCAAGGAGCACCCCCAGCTCAGGACCCTACAGGGGTGTTGGACAGGTACCAGCAGTACCTGTTGCTGGGGTTTGCTGATGCACACATGTGTGCAGGCCTCCAAAAACACCAGAATTGTGTTTATAGGGTGTGATTAATCATCCTGAGCATTAATAGAGCCCCATGGCTGTGCACAGCACTGTACAGTGTATGGAGGAAGACATGACCCCTGTCATGGAGGCTTAGAATAAAAAATAGGCAGACACTATAGTTCAGACACATAATAAATCCCCCAGAAGGGCCAATCTCAAATATTTCAGCTCTTTCTCCCTCCCCTCCATAATATATAATTGTCTTTGTTGGATCAATACAGAGGGGCTTTGTGGAAGGAGCAGATTTTAAGGGAAGATTAATGTAGTGAATTATATATGCAGCTAGGAAGAATTCTAATATTCAACTTCCAGGAGGAGGAGGAGGAAGCTTTGTGGGATCAAATCCTCCTTCCAGGATGGGAACACAGTGCCTGGTGGTGCAGGCAGCCAAGGACCTGCTCCTGTGGGATGGTGGCAGGAGCCTCCCTGAGGGATGGATGGATCTGGCCAGGATGGGTGGGTTCAAGGAGTGTCATAAACCAGCGTGCCTGGGCTGCTCCCTCAGCCCCACCTGGGGTTTGGGACAGCTTTTGTCCCACCACAGCTGCACCACCTCACCCTCCAGACACAGACAGCAGTGAGCAGACAGGGCCCTGGGATATTTGCCACTGGGATATTTGTCACTAAACACCTATGATTTACCCACAGCAAAGCCCTGGGATCATTTCTCTGGGTGCACAGACACCCCCCAGCCCCTGCTCAGAGCATCCTACAAATAAATAGCCCTAAATCTCGTGAATGTGCAGTGGCACAGGGCTGGCTGAGCCTCACCAGCAAGGTGTGCATCCTGGGTTATCATATGGAATAAATTTAACTGAATCAAGTTTTGATTAAATGCCATAAACATGATTGATTTGGTTACATACCCTCTGTATGACGGTCTGTTTAATTTATTTTTTCATTCTGGGAAGGGATGTTGCATTGATCCCAAACATTAGCTTTGACTGCCACCATAAATTCCCATTTTAGGGTGACCTGTAGCAGCCTTATTAATATTTTTACACTTACCCAGCAGTTGCCAGGGTTAACCCTTCCATAATGTGCCCAAATTGTGCAGTGCAGTGGGGGCAGAGGGGTGACCTCCACCAGAACCAGGGGCTGCAGCCAGCAGGGGAAAGTCACCTGCTTTAATGCCACCACTTCAAAGCCACCAACCCTCCTAAACCTGCTCCCTGGACCCCTCAGGAGCAAGGGGATCAGCACAAACCCTGAGGCAGCATCTCCACAAGCCCTTTGACAATGAAATTGTGCCCCATAGTGTGTCCAGAGTAGGCTGTTTGCTCTCTGAAATCCCACAAAACCCAGCACCCCTCTCACCCTCCTCACCACACCAACCTCTAGACCAACACTACCACAGATTTCCTCACAACATCTTCTATATCTTTCTTTTTATCAAGGGTGGGGGGAAAAAAACCTGCCCAAATATTTTTTTTTCATATTACTAATAAACTGGAAGAATGCTTTATGTTTTCAATATATTTTCAATTTACTGCCATGGTCAGTATCTTGGTTGCTATGTGTATTTTATAAGCAACATCAATGATAACCAGATTTAGCTGTTGGTTTCTCCATAAATACTGCATTATCCACCAAAAGTGATCTCTGGGAACACAGTGTCATTAAAAATAATGCTGAAAATCATTAGGGAAACACCAAAAGCAAAAATAATAAATCACTCCCAGGCACATCTCGGAGATACTGGAACTTTTGAGAGTTTATTTGGAAGATGAGCTGATTTTTAACACATATTTTGGACAGATCCTGCAATCCCAGTATCCACAAAACACTCAAGTAACACATGAGCTCATTGCAGGCTCTCTCTGCCCAAAGTAGAAAGGGTTTTTAAGCTCTTGCACTCAAGGAAGTGACAAAAGACACTTGGAGCCTGCCCAGGTCTCATCCCTGGCAGATGGGGACTCAGCACAGAGTCCCTCAGCTGGAACCTACTTGGGATCATTCCTGTCTCCTGTGTGGTTTTGTATCATTCCTTTCATAAAATCCCAGGATGGTTTGGGTTGGAAGGGACCTTAAAGATCATCCCATTCCACCTCCCACTGTCCCAGGCTGCTCCAAGCCCCACCCAAGGATCTGAAGAGCTGAGCAGGACATGCACATGAGGGTACCTCCAAATACTGAATTATTCAGCAGATTATTCTGCTGTCCTCCCTCCAGCCCAATTAAGCTGTATTTAATTGCAAAGCAATTCCCCCCTATTTTCCTGTAACCTCTGGGAGCTGGGCTGGTGGTTCTCAGTGAGAAGTCAGATGCAGCAAGGACTTCACTTAGGATTAGGACTTTTACCTGTAAGAGTCCAGCCCAGGAAGGAGTTGAGCCAATGGAGGTACCTGACCTCAAGGAGCCAAGCTGGGAAAGTGGTGCTGGGTCCAGGCTGGGGCTTTGTGCAGGAACAGGACAAATGCTCTCCCACCTTTCTTCTTTCTGGAGGAGAACAACACAAATTCACCCAAACTCACCCAAACCCACATATCCCCATCAGGCCCATTTTAGCCTTGGTGCAGGCAGATCTCTCACTCAGCTCTCTTTTATGGGCTGGACAGTTTGTTCTCACTGAAGTCAGGTCCATCTTTCCAGGGTGCTCTGCAATCAGGGAGGTCAAGGGAAAACATCCAAAATCCCCCAGCACAGCCTGGCCACCCCAGCTCCATGGCCCTTCAGACCCCAACAGCCCTCAGCTCTCCCCAGCCAGCACCTGCTGAGGGGCTGTAGGCCTTTAAATAATGAATTAAATAATGAATTAAAGAATGCTGTGCAGTAAATCCACAAATTATGAGTGCCAAGCTTCCCAGGACCCTGCAAATATCACACAGGAGATAAATCATCACATCACCAGCCACCAAAACCACAGGGGGAGTGTGGATGGGTGCTGGTACCCTGTAAGCCCAGTGAACCTCGTGCTCCAGCCCTGGAAACACAAAAACCAACACAAAGCCATGGCAGCACAAGGGGTTTGTCTCCCTTCACCCTTTGCAGAAGCCAGAAAAACCTCAGCTCAACAGCAGCAGAGCATTTTCCCATGGTATTCTGGCTTTCTTGCTTTGAAAAAAAAAAAAAAATGGTATTATTTAAAGGTTTCATAGCCTCTTTTCATCTAATATTTAACGTGCAAGAGTTTCTGCATGCCCAGGTTAGGTAAACATTAGAGAAGATTGTTTATAGAAATTATACACAGAGCAGTGCTGGTTTAATTTATCAAGAAAGGTTTTGTTGAAATAAATTCATTTTACAGTGAAACCCACTTAAACCTGTTAAAGGAGTGACCTCGTTGCAGTGAACCTGTTTGTGCTTCACCTCAGGGGACAGCTCGAGCTGCACCACGATAGCATCTTCCAGTGTAAATATTCCCTGCTCCCCCAGAGTGTGGGACAGGGCTGGCAGAAACTGTGCCAAGGAAGGGAGCCAGGCCCCACAGGGGTGGAGGGAGGTGGCCTTGGACCTCACAGGGAAAATTTGGCCACCAGTGCAGGGCTTTAATGCTGCATCCACCCCTGTCATGGGCGAGCTGGGAGCAGGGGGTGACTGTGGGGTTCTGGGGCTGCACTGTGGGAAATGCAGGGAAATGCTGGGGAAATGCAGGGGAAATGCAGGGGAAATGAAATACAGGGGAAATGAAATGCAGGGAAATGGTGGGGAAATGAAATGCAGGGGAAATGAAATGCAGGGAAATGCTGGGGAAATGAAATGCAGAGGAAATGCAGGGGAAATGAAATGCAGGGGAAATGAAATGCAGAGGAAATGCAGGGGAAATGAAATGCAGGGGAAATGAAATGCTGGGGAAATGAAATGCAGAGCAAATGCTGGGGAAATGAAATGCTGGGGAAATGCGGGGAAAATGCAGCTCTCAGCAGGGATAAGGGATGGGGAAAACCCTCCACCTCTGCCTGTCCCTCAGCCTCATCTGCCACTGCTGGTGTGGCCCGGATCTATTGCTATTGCTATTGCTATTGCTATTGATATTGATATTGATATTGATATTGATATTGATAACTGCCGTTATCAGCTCGACCGCGCCGCTCTTATTTTGGGAAATTAGCAGAAATAACCCAGTAGCCATTTCTCCCTTCCCCCGAAATTTCTTGCGAAGAGGGGAAAGGCAGAATCTCTGCTCTCGCCTCCCCTCTGCTGGCTCCAGCAGCGCTCGGCTCACGGCTGGTTCTGCTTCTCTGTTTTAAAAGTTAAGCTCGGTGAGGACAAACCAGAACAGAGGGGGAAAAGCCCACCAGCATTCCTCCCTCATGGCACAGGTCAGATTAACAGGGGGAAATTAATGCTAGCAGGTTTAGGGGAGATGAAATGCTTTAGGAATGAGCAGATGCATTAATTTGTAGCATGTGGCTTTAAGAGTTAATCTCAGTCCAGAGCAGTGCCGGGAAGAACATTCATTCATTCATTCATTGAGCTACATCAGCCAGGTACAGGGCTTTGTGCAGTTCCCACAGTCTGGCCTAAAGGTATTTATAGTCTAGAGCTGGGGGAAAGAAAACACAGAAAAAAGGGATGGGATAAGGGAAACTGTGCTTTGGAAGCAGTCTATGCAAAATCCACCAAGGCAGAATTGTCTCGTTAACAGAGGGAGCAATTTGAAATTATATAGGAAAGGTGGATAAAACCTGGAAAGCATAAGAGCCAGCTCTGATTTCAAAGTCCATGGGAGCGTTCCAAGGCAGGGCTTTAAAATTAGAAACAGCATGCAAAGTTACTTTTCCATTGAAATGTCATGTTTTCCTTGAAAAGAGCTTTTTCCATCTTGAGAACGTGTTTTGTCACTGAGCAGTAAGTGTTCTTCTCCCGACAGATCTGCTGAAGCAAAAACTCTGGGAGAAAATGGAGAATCACATCCGGGGGCTTGGCAAACAAATAAAAGCCAAGGAGACAAGAGGCTGGGCAGCATGTGTCCATCAGGGAGGTTTGCAGCTCATCCTGGGCTCCTGACATCACTTGGCCCCTCTGCTCTCTGCTGTCTGTCCTGGAGCCAAATTCAGGTGTTGCCTCCAGCTTCTGCCCAGAGCACCAGGTGAGGTGAAATCACTTGTGCATGATCCAGGAAGGAGCAGATCCCATTCCCAGCTGTCACTTGGATGCAGGAGAACCCCAGTGCTCCAGTCCCTCTGTGACAGAAGTGATCCACCAGCACCCTCTGAGCTGTGACAGCCACAGCCACCACCCTGATGGGTCACAACTCTGCTGGACACTGTTGCTTCCCTCTTGTTTCCAGGTGGTTCAAATGCCAAACCCCACAAACATGCTCTGTGGGACCCCCTTGTGTCCCCCCCAACATTGGGTGTGTGACAGCAGTGTCACCAACCATCCCTGGCTGTGCTCGTCCCCAGCCACACCCCAGAGAGCTGCAGGGGAGAAGAGGAAATTTGGGAAAGTGAGGATGTAAAAAGAGGATGCAAAACTCCGAGAGGTCCCTGGTTGAGCAGAGATCTGATCTGCTCTGACTGAGCAGAGATCCCTGCAAGGCTGAGCTCAGCAGCGGGACCAGAAGGGTCTGCAGAAAGAGCAGAAAGAGCAGAAAGAGCCCCTCTGCCGTGTCCCCCACAAACAGCCCTGTCCCTCCACGCTTTCCAGAGCAGCACAAGCACACGGAGGGAGCGGGGGGTGCTGCAGGGCAGAGCTGCCCGGGCCGTGTCGCAGCCCCGGGGCTGGCAGGTGCCCTGGGGACACGGCCGCACACACAGCCCCGCTTTGAAGCGCTGCCGAGGCTGGCGGCAGCGGCAGGGCTGGAATAAGATGGCTTTTAAACTCGGAGTGAGATGCAAAGCAGCCGGAAACGCATCTAAAGGGTGAGTGGAGGGCTAAGCCTGCTTTTCTCATGCTCGCTTATCCCGGGCTGCTCCGCCAGAGACCGAGTCCCCCGGGAGATGCTTTCTTAAGCTCTGCTGCCTGTCCCGAGCCTTTGCTGCTCTCATCTCTCCTCTGCCGAGAGGTGAAGCAACAGCAGACTTTCAGCAGAGATGTAAAACGCTTTTTTTTTTAATCATTAAAGGTCCTGCGTTGTTTCCTGCCACGATTCCCAGGAGCCCAAGCCTGGTCCTGCAGCGGCAGCCAAGGTGCTTCACCCCAGGAGCTGCTGTGCTTCTGGAATGAGGGAAATTCCTGGGTTGCTTCTTGGAGTGATTTGGGAGGAGAAATGGGAGACTGGAGGGTGGCATGCACAGCACCAACAGGAGAAAAAAAAATCCCTTCTCCAAAGCATTCCAGGCTAAATCTACTATTACCATGTTTTCTGAGCACTGATCACCTCTTCCACTACACCCCTAATGGAAGCTGCTATAAAACCCTGCCCAGACAGCCTCACTCCCCGTGGTGCCAGGCCACCAGGCAGCCAAGAGCAAGAGCCAAGGGGAAGCAGAGCTGTCTGGGGCACATCAGAGCAGAGAAATCACCCTGTGCCTGTTGCTCAACAGGGGAGACACCCCTGGGCATCATCAGCTGAATCACTGCTCTAACAAAGCAGCCAAAACTTTAAATCAGGTTTAAAATACCCAAGGACCTCGAATGGCTTTTTACCTATTAGATTTCTGCTCTCCTGTGCATTAAGCATAATGGAAATGGTTCTGAGAAAAGCAAACCCAGAATGCCACAGCCCTTTCTTCTTGGAAAGAATTTCTTCGCTCGTCGCCTGCACAGAACCCCTGTGAGGGGCATTAGGAACACAGGAGGCCAGGAGAAGCACGGATCTAATGAGATTTGTGCTAATTCATGTGATTGTTTATAGGAACTACGCTGCTCTAAGCCTGTTAAGCCACTCTGGCTGGCCAGGACTATCCCAGCTCTGGGCTGGGCTCGGCTGCGCACCGTCCAAAGCCTGAGGTTTGCTCAGAGCAGCTGGGCACACATTTTGCCTGGGAGAATACACAGAAATCTTTGCCATTTCTCCTAAGCAGAGCCCACAGAGCACTCTCAGGAAAAGTCTCCCCCTGTTTTGCTGAGGATACCCTCCCTGCACAGCGCCAGGCTCTGTGGCTCACGTGCTGCACCCGTGTGAGCTCTGCAGTGCAGCCAGGGCAGCAAAGCAGGAGCAGCCCCAGGGCTTTTCTGCATCCAGCAGCTGCCAATCCACCACCTCTGGGCTTCTCACTGGTTTCTCCATCAAGAATTCCCAGTACCAAATGGCTGTTGAAGAAGAACACAGGGACAAACCCTTCCCAGTAACTCTCCCTTCCGCAGATTGCACAAACTGGGAGCATCTCAGAGCTGTGCTGAATTTCCTGCCACCACCCTGCTAGAATAAACTGTTGTTGTTGTTGTGTGTTCCCTTCTCTTTTTTCTTTTTTCCTTTCCTTGGTTGGAAATTGTCTGAGCCTTTCTCGCTTCTCCCAGCCAAGCCAAAGGTTACCCCAGCCATCAACCCCATGGTGCCAAAGAGTCTGCACCAAACTCAGCCCCCCAGCTCTGGGGGAGCCAGACATAAAGAGGGGTCTTTAATCTCAGATGTGCTCGCTGATAATCTGCTCTGCAATTTGCAGATAGGGCAGTCTGGGCTCTCCCAGGCTCCAGGGACACGCAGGGAGGGCAGGGGGAGGCAGGACCACGTCCAGGCCTCGAGCTGGTCTGTGCATCCAAACCACCCACAGCTCACGTGGCCACCAAGGCACCCAGACATGATCCTGTGCCCCCAGAAGTGGGAGTTTTGGCCTTGGGTTTGTAGCAGTCACTTGGGAAATGATAAACAGCCCGTTCCCGTTCTAGAAGGATCCCAAGCATTGGGGGAGCCTCAAAGTGACTTCCAGAGGGGAGCAGTGAGATGGGGGGGGTGGGATCCCCCTCCCAGTCCTAAAATGGGGTCCCAGCAAAGCCCCCCAGGCCACAGGCTGAGCTGCCAAAGCCATTTTCTGCCACAAGGAGCCCCACGGGGGTATCCCAGGGTCAGGGTCCCTCCAGCCATCCCTGCCTGGGACCTGCTCAAGCACAATCTGGATTCCCCACGGTGAGGGGCTGGCTTGGCTGCTCATGCCCTGCCCCACACTTGACCAAGACCAGGCACAACACACCCCAGTAAGAGGGATTTCTCCTTTTTGATAGAGCCAAAAGGAGGAAAACATCCTCCTGTTCACATGGAGCATGCCAGCCAGCCAGGGAGGGAGCAGAGCATCCCCTCATGTCATCAAAGCACAGCACGTGGCATTGGGACAACACAACAACTCTTCCAGGGAAGCTGAGATTTCTGCCCATGCCAGGAAAACGGGCATTTCATGCAGGCAAAGGGCTCAGACAGCCAGAGGGATGGTCTGTGCTGTGAAACAACGGGGGAAAACAAAAACAACCCAGCTGGAACGAAAATCCCCGCAAACGCTCCCTCTCGTGGAGGCCGGCTGCTCTCCTGCCAGCAGGGAGAACAGGACAGGTCTGGTCCCAAAACTGTCCCAAGGATGAGGGGCTCTGTAGGAACAAAAGGGGCTGGTGACACCCTCCCCTCGCAGCATCCTCAAGGTGCCAGCCCTCGGTGCCCAGTGGGATCTCTGGAGTTAGGGGGACACAGCAGGTCTGGGATGGGATGGGATGGGACGGGATGGGATGGGATGGGATGGGATGGGATGGGATGAGCTTGGAGCTGGGGGCACATCTGAGTCCATCATCCTGAAAGCCTTTGAGGCTTTAGCTGCCAAATTACTGCCCCTTCTCCCTGATGTGGGCAGACAGGAGTAGAGAGAAACACCAGGATTTCCTTTTGGCAGTGGCCTTGGCTGAATCCCACATGGAATTGGCCTCTTTTAAAGCCATTTTGAGGGTGTCCCCAAGGCCTGGGCCAGCTTGAGCTGGCCCAGGGACAACAGCACTGCAGTGTCTCCACCAGCTCATTATTTCCCAGCCTGGGGAATAATTTCCCAAAAGTCTTTAACTGATTCCCCCCAGCCACACAGGATTTTTGCACTGACAACACCTTTCTGCTGGGAACCCAGCCAGGATCTCCACAAGGTCATTTTGCAAAGACAATTAGGTAGTCCCTCGACAGCGCTGTCTCATTTTAATTAGATCTTATTTCCAGAGAATTACTGAGCGTGCCAGGCCCAGGGCTGGAGGCAAGGGCCATTTACAGGAATCAATGGGAAGCAAAGGACAGATGTACCTGTGCTCACGTCGCCAGCTACAGCAAAGCCAAAGGGAGAGGAGCAGCCTTTCCTGCATGATTTCATCCATTAATTCCCCAGGCAATGGAAGACCTTCCATGCAGAACACAGAGCATCACTGCTCCAAGCTGCTTTTTGGGGCTCAGGTGCCTCGGGACGAGTATTCCCTGCATTCTGAGGGGCTCTGGAGGTGTCATAGGTACGTTTGTGGCAGAACCCACAAAGCTGGGGAATGGTGCCAGGTCCTTGACAATCCACTGGACAGCTGCTCACATGGAGACATGAACAGAAAAAGCGCACAGATACCCACACAAACACCCTCGGAAAGGTGCAACGTGGCCATGCAGGTGGCAGCACACAGGGGACAGACTGACTGGAGGGCGGGCACAACGCGGGGTCCCTGCCGCACATCCCCCACTCCTGCGGGCTGTAGGAAGCCAAACCCCGCAGATCACTGATAGTGCTGCCCATAAAGGCTGCTGCCTCCGGGGAACCCCTTGGTTCCACCAGGAAACCCTTTGGGGACCCCCGGGACCCTTTGGGGACCCCCGGGACCCTTTGGGGACCCCCGGCCCAGCCGGACCCCGGGGCCGGCCCTCGGCGCGGCGCCGCTGCGCCACCTGGCGGCCGAGTCCGGGACAGCGCCGGGATTCTCCGGGTGTGGGCGCAGGGAAAACCCCGGGATTGGGTTTGAGTTTGGGTTTGGGTTTTCCTGCGACCCCACAACCAAACGGTGCCGCTCCCGTGCCGCTGGGACGAGGCGCGGGATAGGAGCCCGCGGGTGTGGTCCCCCTAGGAGAGCAGCGGAGGGGGCAGCTGGGCTCCCCCCGCAGGGAGCCTCCGCTCCATCCCGTCGGATGTGCCGAGCAGAGCCTCCTCCCTTCCCGGCGCGGCTCCGAGGAAGGCTTGGGAAAAAGCCCGGGCGGGCGCCGAGGGGCGACGGACCTGGCTCTCCCTCGCCATCACCCGCCGCTGTAAACAACCGGAATAAACCGAGAGCCTCCCCTTTCCCCTTTCCCACCCTGCCTGAAGAGCAAGGACGGAGCAAACGGTGCCTGCGGCTAAGAACCGGCTCCGTATCAAAATAAACAGCTGCTTTTTCACTGATAATGTCTTTACCCCCCCTCCCCTCCGCCCCCCAGACTCCCACACGGATCAAAGTGGCTCTGGGAACCCTGTGGCAGGGAACAGCCTGGACGGCTGCTGCGTCCTTCCCACAGCCCCGGCCCGGGACAAGGACCGTGCCCCCGCGGGGATAACGGGCCAGAACCGGGGGAGTGGGGCTAAGAATCCTTTGCGATGCCATGCCCGGAGGAAGAACCCAGGCAGAGGGCCCAGGGGTTCAGCCATGGAGCAGGGGGGACTCTCCCCAGTAGAGACCCGGGGATCCCCCCACAGCCCCATAAATCCCGTCCGGCCGCAGGTGCGGAGCCGCACAGCCGCACAGGTGCGCGGGGATGTCCGGCCGGGATGGGCGGCGAGGCTTCGGCAGCGGCAGCGGCAGCGGGAGCGTGCAGAGCCCGCCGGGGCCCTGCCGCTGCCCTTTGTCCATTGATCCGCGATCGGGAGCCGCAGACAGAGCGGCGGCCCCGCGGGTAATTGGGGCTCCGGGGCCGTGACCGCGG